>MU602700.1:1804-54110 GCA_025201865.1 Ramicandelaber brevisporus | reverse complement strand
GCAAAGGGCGTGAGGGAGAGGTGAGATTAGGCAATGGGGGATGTCATTAATGTCGCACGGGCTCTGTGGCTTAAATGCAAGTAGGAGGCGAATACCAACAAGCGCGCGCACTGTTCCCACATTTTTATGATGTTACACACCACTTTCTGATACCAGTGCGTTGCACACCATCGGAGCAGCTGAGAATTATGGGGACACTCTGCGTGCTACAAAATGAATGTCTAACCTGAACTGTCTGCCTACATATTGTTCAACTACAATATTTAATCGTGCATCCTGGAGATATGCTTAATATGTGCATGTAGCCTTTATTCAGGTAGCTAATCCTATTATCGAGTACGACACGGTTGCTATGTCATATACAATGCACTTCTACTCTTCAAACTAAATAGCTACTGCCAACTGCCTTTTTAAATATGGTAGTACAATCCTTTGAACAACCAACATGGTTTTTTATGCCAAAGGTTTAATCTACCATACTTTTTTTCTTCAAGAAATGAGTGAGACCTTGCCGGCGCACGCTTGACTACAGCTACCTGTGGCTTTTTGTTGAGCCATCCCCTCTTGCATAGAGGGATGCAATATGTGGTTTCAGAAAAATTTGTGGTGGGACGATGCGTCTTTCGGCTGTAATCCAACGGCGAACCTCCTGATGTTGTTTTTTATTCGCTAGTTCTTTCTAACGATTCTTAGGGTTCTAGATAAAAAAAAAAACGTCAGGGCTTCATTTGCATCCTTCCCTCTTCTTTTCTTCCTCTCCGCGCATTCACGGCTAGCTTCCACGGACGTAACAGCACCAAAAAAATTACTAACGGCTCCAAAGCAATCTTTTGCTATCCTTGCAACAAACGCAACGCTGACAGATAGAGAGACTACTACAAAAGCCAAGGCAAACAAACGCGTATCTGAATTGACGAATATGTCGGTCGCTGCTCCTTGTTACTCTACTGCGGGTTCAACGCAGCCGTACTTCCGCTACGAATCAACATACACTCGTGATTACTATACGGATAGCCAGTCGTATATGAAATACTAAAACAATACAGAGTGTGCGCGTTCCAGTATCTTCTACAGAACCTCGGCTATGATTGACCTTTCCATAAAATCGTTCTAAGCCATAGTTTATTCATTTTTTAAAAGTCTTTACCAGTTGCTGAGCCTGCACCATAGTGCCTCCGTCAAACTGTACGGTACAGAATGTAGAGAGGTATGTGCCAGTGTGTGCGACTCTGACTCTCGTCGGCTCGGCTGTTCTGGCCCTCATCGGCTCGGCTGATCCGCTTGCATCATAGAGGGGAGGAGGAGGCTTCAAAAACACTCGAGAGAGAGAGAGAAAGAGACATGTGAGTCATGACAAGTTTGGGGGACTGCAAGCGCTGCTCTATGCTTCGAGTTTTTTCTTTTCCATTTCCCACGCTTTTCTTCAGGAGGTGGGCTTGCTGCGAGAGGGAAAGAGAGAAAGAGTGAGAATTAAGGAGTGGTGATATGACTTGACTTGGCTGTGCTGCGCAATTGAGAAGGCAGAACCAGGCACTAAATAAGGGAAGGACTATATTACAGTTATTGTTCTTCATCAGAAATAGCCCCAAAGGATGAGATTGGTTTGTGTCACAGTCTCTTTTGTTTGACATAGTTGATCTTATATTGATAGATTGATAATCGTAACATACATTCTAAGTGGTATACTAAATACAGGGAATCTCAATAGTGCCTCTTTCGCTATACCTCATGTGCTTCGTATTCTGAATAGACACATATACAGTACTTGAACAGTCACTGAACGTGTCTAGTTGATACTATGGTATATGATGCGCTTTTAATCATAAAAGAGTGAGAAAGGACATACACACACACACACACACACACACTCTCTCTCTCTCTCTCTCTCTCTGTGTGTGTGTGTGTGTGTGTGTGTGTGTAGAGTAGAATGTACAGTGCACTGCAAGTCTCACGTCTTACTAGGGGAACACTGTATACTGACACTGTTGTATATTTGATAATCTACCTGTATATCATTCATTGTCGTAACTCACGTCAGGTCAGTATGCGTGTTCTATATTTTGCTTAGATGACCTTGCCTTCTTAACGATCACAGCTCTAATTGTTAAACAATGGTGTTTAAAGTAGGCAAAAGAGTTTAGTTACGCAATGGGTTTATCGTTCAATTGCCAACCTCAATGTTTGGAAAGCGCTCTTTGACGGCATCTACAGTATCGCCTGGAAATCCATACAGGCCAACTAATCCGAGTTGAGACATGACTGTCACTAGCGCAAGAACCAATTCACATGACCCAAATGAAGCTTCCAGAGTAAAGTTAGAGATATTTAGACTTACCAGTGAACATGGGTAGCGGCCATCCACATCACCGCCGTCAGTGTTATTATTGCGTGGTGCTTTGTCTTCTTGAACTTGTTTTAGCATGGCAATTGCTGCAGACTCGTTGTCAATTTCACACCCAGACAGCCGAACGTATTCGAATTTCGGCAGCATAGTCATCAGCTTCAGCATTTGCACAGTGATCGTTGCATACTCAATATTTAGATCCCACAATTTTGAAGATCTGACACTCTCCCAATTATCGCCATCAATCCATTGAGTATCCAATGTTACGTCCTCGCGACATGCTAGTGTAATGCTAGATACTTCTGGAAGAGGTGCGAGCACACGTTCTATGTGAAAGACTCCCGATTCATCTGCTATTCCACGTCCAAGATTCATTACGATTGATGTGAGCTGTGGGTTATACAAGAATGCAGCATCAACAACATTCGAATGGAGAGCACCAAACAAACGTAGTTCTGTAACACTTGGCCAGTGCTGGTTCAAAATCTTCTGCAGTACTGCGTCGTCATTACCATCTGCGCGATTTGTGCAAACATGCGTCTCCATAATCATCGACTGGAGCTGTGGAAAGTTGGTTGGAGCGATATCCCTGTAGTCATATATATCTGGAGATGCACAGCACACTTTTAAACGAATGCGTGTGAGCAAAGGACACATCGGCTGAGCGTTAGAGGCTCCGTGCATGCCAAAGAAGTTCCTGTTGTGGTCGATGTAACAGTCGATGCTGCCGTTATATATTCCTCCATACGGTAGCCTAACAAGATATGGGCAAACAGCAGCGAACTGCGCAGGCGTTGGAGGCGATCTTAACCCAGCACTCATCTCAATGCACAAGCTCTCAAGGGATAACACTGCCACTGTGTCTGCGAAGCGATGGGCAGCAGCCCACGGTTCGCTGTACTTGTTATCAGAGAACCGGAGTTCGACTTGGCGGACCGGCTGTTTGGTATGGTCCTTGTTTCGAGCAATCAGCAAAGTAGCAAAAGCTTCCAGATCGAATGGAGTCTGGCTTGAAGTCAAACACAGTTCAACTGCGCGCAGACCATGGAGCCCAGAGATCGCATCAAATGACAATTGCCTCTGCTCGGTGTTCATATGTTCACGGATATCCATCCGGAGCACAGTCGTGTTTGGGAACAACTCGAGCCAGTTGTGGAGATTGAATGCCTTGTAGAGACATCTCTCAAGATCAATCTTGCGGACAAGGCGGCCGTATCGAGCATATGCATCGGAGCGAGTTGGTTCAGCAATACCCATGGCCTTGCGACATAACACGCGTCACACACTATGAGCAAACACATCGTGGAATGCACTTGACACAGTCAGCACTCGAACACCTTCTTGGCCGTCAAAATACAGCGTCAGGTACTCAAGTAAGTCGGCGGGCAGGTCGAGGAGGCGGAAGTGGCTGCTGTTGCCAGGAGTAACAGCCAGCGCTCTTTCAAGCAGCTCGGGCAGATGGACGACTAGATCGCGCGAGCCAGTGGACCTCGAAGTGTGCATCTTGAGTAAGTCTCGTAAAAGGCGAACAAAAAAGTGTGGCTTGTGGAGTCAACTCAGAGGAGAAAGTATCACACAAAAGAGTTTACCATCAACAATCTACACCTCCATTGATATGGGGTCAAAGTTGCATCTCCCGCATTACATTCAGCATTACTTCCAAACAGCCACCATTGATAAAGTGAGATTGAGACACGTCCTACACCCTTATTCCAAAGAACAAGAAACACCGTTCTGATGTCTCCAGATGATTCTATGGCTTCTCTTTATGTAAAAGGCATACTTCCAAATGCTGTGTGGTGGTACCAGTGGTGTTGGTCTGCTTTGAGAATGTTCGCATTCATAACTGACTTCAGCTCAGCGACATAGCCAGCAACTTCAAAAACTTTAACACAGCTCAGCGACACCGGACTTGACAGCGATGGCCGAGCGGAAGATCCTGCTGATGGGCCGCAGCGGTGTCGGCAAGACTGCGATGCGCAACGTCATCTTCCACAACAGCCCCGTCCACGACACGTTCCGAATCGGTCCAACTGCTGGCGTCGAACTGAGCACGTCGCGCTTTCTTGGCCAGGCCACCATGTCGCTGTACGACTGTGGCGGTCAGTCAAACTATCAGTCCGAGTACTTCCAGGCGCAGCGCAGCCAGCTGTTCCGTGGTGTTAGCCTGCTTATCTTTGTGTTCGATGCTGGTGCGAGCCAGAACGACTTCTACGAAGAACAGCAGTTCTTCAGAAGCGCGTACCACTCGGTGCGGACGTACTCGAGCAGCCCGTCGATATTCTGCATGATGAACCGATCCGATCTGGTGCTGGATGTGCAGGAGCGTTTCCAGAAGGCGGAGGAGCGATGGACGTTTGTGAAGGAAGCTGTGAACGAGTCGAACAAAGGCAAGACGCTAACCGGATTTGAAGGCGTCGGCTACTACGACCAGAACTCGCACGTCAAGGTGGACGACCTGTTTGTGACAACGGTGTGGGACAACTCGATTGTGCGTGCGTGGACAGCAATGATCAAGTCGTTGTTGCCGGACCAGCCGCGCATCCGGCAGTGCTTCAAGCAGTTTCTCGATGCAACCGGCGCAGACGAAGTTGCACTGTTTGACACGCGGTCCTTCCTGCTGTCACTTGCTGTGGCGTCCGATAATCCGCCGTCCAAATTCTCAAACGTCGCCGACCTGTATGCCGATTCACGGCCAACCGTCACTGCCACCACGCACGACGATGAACACGCTGAGAGGGATGCGGTGAATGCCGAGGAAATCAGCATGGCGCGCCGCGAGGTGTCTGCCGGCGACCTGGCAATGGACGGAACGCAGACGGTGCTGGCTGGCGCTCGCTACTCCAAAATCAGTGAGGTGCTCAAGGCATTCACGCGCATGTCTGAGGATGGACTGGTGCACCTCCCTGACACCAGCGACGATCACGCCGTGCATCCAGCAGCAGCACCTCAGCATCCGGCGACGGAGCTTGTTCTGCCGGTAGCCGGCACCAGCGCTGCGCCGGCGCTGCAGCAATCGGCCGGCTCAAATCTGACGGCGTGGTTGCGCATCGAACTGCAGTTCAACGGCGCAAAGCTGCTTCTCAAATCGGTCTCACAGGCTCAGGTCACGCTGATGGCAATTGTCAGCGATCCCAGCTTCTCGACCGAGGCCATTCGCGCCAATATGGACATCATTGCTCGCCAGATTCCCGAGCTCGAGGCCACCGTCTCTGCACGCTAAATCTCAATTTATATCAATACAATTGTATTCTCTTTTAATCAGACTCTTCATGAGACTATTTCGCCACTGGGACTTTTGCGTGTTTTGATCTGAATGTGAAGACACCTGTGGCGATCAACTCCTGTGACTTTTGTTCTGCGCTGTGTGCGTGTGTGTGACTATCTCACCAATGTTTGCGCACATCATTCTGTCGGCCTGACTTGATTTGTTCTGTGTGTATGCGCGTGTATGTGTATGTATGTGTGCAGCATTCTCAAACCACCTGCAGGTTGTAATTGCTCTGCACATTGGGTACGTTATCTGCGCTGCATTACTTTGCCCTTCTGACTTCTCCTTTGTATGTATGATCTCCTTTATGAAGGGCAATCTCCATCGAGAGAGAAAGAGAAAGAAAGAAAGAAAGAAAGAGAAAGAAAGAAAGAGAGAGGGAGAGATTGGTGGATACACACCTTAAACCACTCAGCTGCAATTGTTTGTTGATCCTCGAAGGTGTGCTCTTTTCGGCTCCTTCTCTCTCTTTCTTCTCGCTTTGTTCATTTCACACTTGTTTGTTGTTCTTATTGTTGCTTTCGTTTGGACTTTGGTGACTGTGTTTTTTTTTTAACTTGTTACAATGGCGGAAGAGCCATCCAGTAACAGTAGCAATGGCAACAGCAAGAGCAAGAGCAATAGCAATCGTGGCGTTGAGACCAAGACTCGCTCACTTCGCAAAGCCATTTCTTTTGATGCCATTTCCCATGTGCTCCGTGGCAACAGTAGTAGCAGCAGCAACAAAAATAGCAACAGTGCTGCCAGACCGAGTGAAAGTCGCACGCGTGAGCAGTCCTCGAAACAATCACCTGCAACGACAGTGTACCGAACCGCGTGGTTCAACGCTTCATCAACGACAGTTAGTGCTCACAGCAGTGGCGCAGATGGCCAGCTGCGTCGATCGACACCGTGGAGCTCACCGAAACTGCTGCGCCATGACAGCATCTACCGCGCGTCAACTCACGTCACATCTGGCGAAGTTGACTATCCTCCAATGCCGCCATTGCCCTCATTCGTTGTACATCACAATCAGCGCCAGTATCACCACCACCACCGCCACCAGCAACAGCAACAGCAACAGCAACAGCAACAGCAACAGCAACAGCAACAGCAACAGCAACAGCAACAGCAACAGCAACAACAACAACCTCATAATCGCAGCGTATCTGGGACCCTGCCTCCTTCCCCGTTGCCTCCACATCATCATCGACATGATATTGTGGCCTCAATACCAGACAACTCAATCCCATTCCCACGCCTACCCTCCGGTATGCCTATTAACACTATGGCTAAATTGACCCATTTTGTGCTTGACAGTGCTACAGAATCAACTCATCAGTCAGTCAATGTACCTCCTCCTCCTCCCCCTCTTCCTCTTTCTGCCATCAATAGCAACCTCATACAACACCAGGCTGTGAACTCTCAAATTAACCCTGACTTTGCTAGCACAGAACAGTTCACTGACAACCCTTTGTTGGCTTCAGATTCAGCAGTCAATCAATCTCAGCATCAATCTCCTCAGTACTCGGCTTTGCCTGCTGGAGTTAGTAGCGAGAGTGCACACGAAATAGTCTCTGCACACGGGTTTGATTATTTCCCCAGCAGCGGCACCGACAGTAGCAGAGCGAGATCGACATTAGTAGCAGCCCCTGGATTTGACAATCATCTCTCCGAGAAGGGCCATCCCCATCGTCGCCATTCGGAGGGTGGGGAAACTGACACTTTGACATGTGCAACAGCATCACGCAATAACAGCAGCATCAACAGCCCGAATCCCGATCCGCAGATTTGCAGCGACATCAACAATCACCGGAATGACTGTGTTGTGCGTCCTTGCTCGGATTGCAATAAGGAGAGTGTGGCAGTTGTATCTCATCCGAAATATATCAATAACGACAATAGAACTAGCAGTGGCACTAGCAGTAGCGGTGGCAGTAGCAGCGAACCCACCTATGACAATTGCATAGATTCCCAAGCAAATTCACCTTCAACCATTGTCTACAGCAACTCTGATACACATTTTGATATGAAGCCAGTCTCTGGATTGCGACGCGCACATACCACGCAGCAGGACGGTAGCACTGATGGTATTGTGGTGCTGTCATACAGTGGTAGCGACTCTTCCAGCTCTCGTGCCATTCACTCACTTCGCCAGAGCAATCAGCAAATCGGGCCACACTTACAGCAGCTACATCAACAACAGCATCAGCATCAAGTAGTTCAGCACCATCGCTCAAAGTCGCACTATTCACATTTACACCAACATCAATACCAACACCAGAGCCAACACCACCACCAACATCAGCAGCACCACCAGCACCAACACCAGCAGCAACATAAACCGTATCATTCGCAGAGTATTGATCAGGTATTACTCGCGTGCACAGATCCAGTCAGTAATATAGAGGGTGCAGATGGATTTGGGTTGGATGCATCAATAAAGAGCGGCATGGATGTGGATGTGAGTGTGAGTGTGGGCACAGATATTTTTGCAACAAAGACTGCGAGCGAGTACAATTCGACTGAAGTGTCTCCTCATTCGTTGCACTCAACTGCGACAGAGAGAGCACAGCAAAGAGCATTTATTCAGAGTGGAGAAACAATGTATCGCAATGGAAATGGAAGTAACTTTGTCTTTGAAGATGCCTCTCATTTGTCGAAAGAGTCTTTGCCTTTGCCTTTGCCTTTGTCTTTGCCTTTGTCTTTGCCAGTGTATAAGCCTTTGACTTTTCCAAATCCTCCACACTTCCACCATGCACCAACTACTGCACGTGCGTCAACTGTGAAAAGAGTCTCTTTTGTAGAACAAGAAGAACACGAACAGCCTTTGTCTTTGTACAGCAGCCACCATAGCCTCTCTTCAGCACCAGTTATAGTTAGAGAGGAACAGACTCAGAAGCAACAACAACAACAACAACAACAACAACAACAACAACAACAACAACAACAACTGCTTTCCTCCCACAATATTTCTGAATTGTCAAAATCTGTCCTCAATATTCACCCTAATCAACCGCTTGAAGAGTGCTGCCACATTTTGAAAGCTTCAGTTACAACTTTAGACACCACTCCACAGTTACACCACCAGCAGCAGCAGCAGCAGCAGCAGCAGCAGCAGATAGTCGATAGCAGCAACTGCGGCAACGATTACCATATTGATCCCTCATTCCACATTAATCAACAGCAGTTGCCACATTCGTGTTCTCGTAAAGAACAGAATACCACAAGCGATCCAGTTTCCACATCAACCGCGGCAGCAACAGTGACATCTGTATCTCAGTGGCAACAGCTGCAACAACAACATCAGGGTCAGCATCAGAATCAGAATAAGCACCAGCACCAGCAACCACATCCATCTGCACCATCAGTATCAATTGTGACATCTTTGCCCCTTAAGGGATCTGAAATTGCTGAAGAATCGTTCCCGCAACTTCCTCCACCTGCCTTCCCAATCTCACCATCGTCATCCACACAGAAGCACCAACCGCAGCAGCAACAGCAACAGAAACAGCAACAACAGCAGAGCAGTATTGAGATGGAAGCTGCTTTTGCACGAGTTCAGCTGACTCAAGCCAAAACTGCAGTCACATCAAAACAGTCAAAGCACGAGAGCAGCGGCAGTAGTAACAGCAGTAGCAGTAACAGCAGTAGCAGTGGGAGACACAGATCCTCAACAGCAGCACAACGCACAGAGAGCCATTCAAACAGCCAGCGACCAGATTCACGCCAATCAAAGAAGCAGCATTCACCTCGCTCCACCCATTCACACCGGAGTGCAGGCTCAGTAGTAACAGGGCCGATTGTATATAAAGGATTCTCGGTGCTTGCTCCAGCTCCAACTGCACCTGGTCAAAATCAGCATGGCCAGTTGCTACAGCCAGTTGGTTTCATTCCATTTGGCCATACAGCAGCTAGCAATGATGGTAGTAGTGATAGTCGGAAGAGTCGAACGCACACCAGGTCATCTTCACACAACACGACAAGCGGCGGTGCGAGCATCGATTCCAGCAGGACTACAGTGCAGCAGCAGCAGCAGCAGCAGCAGCAGCAGTCATCGCCACGTATTGGCCGCCAACTTCAGACGTACAATCCCAGTGTTCATTATCAACAGATACAGCCAGTCCAGATTGTAACAGGTCCGCCACTTGTCATCACACGTGGTGGAACATTTCCGAACGCTGGCATGGTGTCTACATTACGGCCACAGCTGCCTTGGCCGACACATTCGACACAGCAGATTCAGCAGCAGCCCCACTATCAACAGCCTCAGCTTCAACAGTATTCGCAGGTCAGTCAAATGGCAGTGGCGGCGGCGGCAACGGCGGCGGCAACGACGACGACGGCATCAAGTATTACGACGACTACAGTTGCAACAGTTGCAACAGTCGACAGTGTGGCGCCAAATGGAGTATTGGGCAGTCCTATTTATTCGCACAGCCAAAGAGACTCACAGCAGAGTGCTGCATCTCATAATCAACGCCAGTATCATCAGCAGTCACTCCAGCAATATCAATCTTATTACATACACCCTGATACGACACGGCCTCGCTTTAGACGCGCTTCAACTGCACAAATAGTATACCCAAGTCACGCGTATCAGGATCAGCTCTACATGCAGCAGGAGCTCCAGCAACAACAGCAACAACAGCAACAACAACGGCAGCAGCAGCAAGAGCAGTTGACACACCACCACTATCCGTCAGTGAGCTGCACACACCTTCGGTCGCCCACGCCCTCTCCTTTAGCGGCATCAACCGAAGGGACTGTGAGAGTTATTTGCAGATCGGAAGCGGAATCTGACGTGGCGTCAATTTTCTCTCATTCTGGCGTTGATGCTGTCACTTCTTTGGGTAATATTTACAGCAGTAACACCACAACCACCACCACCACTATAGAGACAGCGCCAACGGCGGCGGGAACAGGAGCAGTGAAAACAGCAGCGGCAGCAGCGGCGGCTCAACCCTTTTCAGCAGCCTCAATCCCAACCTCGACTCTCTCGCAGGTCACAGAATCAGTTTCCACTAATACAACAGCGACGGCAGCTACAGCAATTACAGCAATTACAGCAGCTACAACAGCTACAACAGCCGAGACCGACCACGAAAAGTTCCGAGTGACTGTTACTGACACGCACACCCAACAACAAACAAATCAGTCGACAGCAGCCGCTACCAGCGCCGTACCGACAGCAACAGCAACAGCAACAACAGCCCGTTCTGCGCTGTCTCCCCCTCTTTCTCTTTCTCTTCCTCTTTCTCTTCCTCCTCTACCACAACAACAAGGACGCACTTCAGATACAACTGCAGATACAAATACAGCTACAAATACAGACAATATGCTACGCTTCTCTCGCAAACCCCCAGTAATTGCACAGCAGCCTCAGCAACAGCAGCAGTACTCGTCCACTTCTTCAGTGTTTTATGATGCCACGATCAGTCCTCCAATTTCAACCTCACAATCTGCTAGTGGCACTTTTGACGACTCTACACCACTCGGAGAGCTATATGGCCTTGGCCCTAGACACCAGCTTCAACTCCAGCAACTCCAACAACAGAATCAGAATCAGCATCAACAACAGCAGAGGGAGATTGACTCTTTACTGCCGTATATGCGACGGTCGAGTTCACATGCACCAAACACATCCAACTCTGTTATTCCAGCACTGTCAGTTGGCGGCGGTATCAAGACACGGCGGCCAAGCATCCCGAACGGGGGCATCGAAACTACTAGTGGTGGCGCGATTGGTGCAGGGGTCACAGCAGTATCAACAGCAAATCAGAGACATCGGAGAATGTCGCTTGGTGGTCAGACTTTCACAGTGTCAACATTAACCGCAGCAGCAACATTGACGAGTTCGATTATCGCCAGAGATGCTCCGACCATACCAACTCTTCCGCCTCAGCTGCCTCAGCTTCACTTTCCACTGTCCAGCTCACTTATAATGTCAAACTCCACTACCACCAACACTACAGACGGCGATAGCAACAACGAACAGCCACAGCAGCGCGACGATAGAAGCCACCTCCGTGACAGCGCAATGCTCATCTCACCTGCTGAATCTACGCAGTCGTCGGCACCAGCTGTTTCTACTCCAGCCGACGGCTCTGATTATCAACATGCAAATTCATCTTGCAGCTCATTAGTTGGTGTTGATGGACGCCATCGCCGTGCTACGAGTGACTCTACTACAACCACAGCTGCTTCATTGGACACCACCAAGACTGCTCAACTGCAACAGCAACAGCAGCAACAACAGCAACAGCACCAGACACGGAATCGACTCCATCGCGCATCAGTTGGTTCCTCTCTTTCTGGGCTGTCTGCTTCCTCTTCATCTGGTGATGGCAGTGTTATTTTACCAGGTGTTGCTCATGCCATGTTGGTTCCACGCTCTCGTCGTACCAGTGTGCTGGAATGCACAGCCAGTCGTAGCCGCAGCCGTTCAAACTCAACATCGCTGATTCATCCAACTCCAATGCAGTCGTCAGTGTCAGCAACTAGCATCACTGTATCAACATCATCCGAGCCAACTATCATCAATTCCGCGCCTCTTGAATCACTCATTGCGCGTCTTGTTAGTCGCTCTGTGTTCTCTGATTTGCAATATGTGAATGTGTTCTTGCTCGTGTTCCGTCGTTTTATGACACCAATCGACTTGTTCAATTCACTGATGTCTCATTTTGAAACGGCGTGTCAACAGTCTAGTAATGTGGATGGAATTGAAGATCGCGAATCAGTGGCACTGGCAGCTCGTGTTGGATATGTATTGTCACTGTGGGCTGGCGACTATTGGTCTGACTTTGTATCTCCCCATGATGGCTCATTAATGCGCGGCAGTGCTACATCGTCATCATCTTCATCAAAGAAATACAAGTCATCAGCTGTGCCATCAACATCAACTACAAACTCTGATATTCCCATGTCAGCTCCACCAACATCAATGACATTCCCTGGCATTCATTCACCACCATCCTCTGCTGGATTCCATGCACCAGATGTGTTTGACGGCTCTTCATCAGTTCGTAGCTCGTACTATCCAACCACAATTCCAGACAGTGCGGTTATTGCATCAACTACTCTGTGTCCGTCATCAACCATCCAGCCAGTTCCATCATTGAATATATCTTTATATCCAACATCAGCCAAGTCCAGCCACAATAGTCTTCACGTTACAGTTGTTGCCTCGTCCAGCTCATCTGCAACATCATTAACCAGTCCAACCTCACCAATCACTCCATCTGGCCCAATATCTGCAGCAGTCTCATCAAAGTCACTTTTGCGTGGAGTTCGTCAGTTCATTTCTCGCTGCCACAGCAGACCTGGATTTGCAATTGCCAGTAAGAAGTTGGAAACTATAATGGCTCAACACAATGCACTCACGAGTAACTCTGCTACAAAGAAGCGAAGCAAGCGTCGCCTTCGTCACGAGTCCAAATCATCCGGAAGTACAAACAGCTTGCGTGATGCACTCAATGTCACTGACAGCCTTTCAGCCCGACAGCATCTCCAGCAGCATCAACACTTACAATCTGGATTAAGAAACCGAGCAGAGAGCGATTTAACAGCAAGCCAGGCATGCCATGATATGCGCAAAGAGATTGAACTTGCCCAACATGCAAACACTGTTCCTCGCTCAACCAACACTGGCAGGCCAAGTGCATTTGAGTCTCTCTCCAAACAGAAATCGCAGCCACAGCAGCATCAGCATCAGCATCAGCATCAGCATCAGCAGCAACAGCAACCGTCACAATCAATATCACAATATGAGGGTACATCGCTAACCGCAGCCACTGCAGCCCTGGATGCTGTAGTTTCAACTGCTGCAGCACATGTGCCTTCAACAACTACAGTCAGCATGTCGGATGATTTATCGCAGTATGAGTACATCGATCGCAGTGGAATTGATATTGACGAATGCTATCTGTTTGATGATCAATCTCCAATTGGATTCATGCAGCAGTCTAATGCGCAGTTGTCGTCGTCTGGTTTGCCTAGCAGACGCGGCACTCCATCTGCCTTGACTATCAACTCTACTAGCGTGTATTCAGCTGAATATCAGCACCAACCAGCTTTACAGTCTACTCGATCAACCACATCTATTCGAGACATCACGGCAGTCACTGCAACCAGCGATACTCTATCTCCATCAACTTATATTCATGCTCCACAGCCTCAACACCTGCACCAACATCAGCAGCAGCAACAGCAACAGCAGCAGCAGCAGTCTGGACTAGGCATTACATCAGCATTGTCACAGAAAGATACAAATAAATTCAAGAGCTTTGTCAAATCAATTGCATCAATGTCTCGATCTCGCAGTCGTTCATCAACACCCCATCCCTCTGATATCACTGCTCCAATTCCAACTGCACCTGAGCATCTTCATCACTTTGCAACTGTTCATCCAGCTGGCACAAATAGCAGCTCACTGGCAACGCCAGTCACTCCAGGTGCAGCTACTCCCTCAACATCAACTCAGCTGTCCATTGCAGCCGGAAGTAAAGATGGCAAGTCGAGCTCTGGGCGTCGTTTGCTTGGTACATTCTCTCGCTCAGTCAGCTCAAGCAGTCATCCTCAGCCACAGCAGCTGCAGCTTGGATCTGATGGAACCAATACTCCTGGCGTGGATACAGGAAATGACTCTCATCAATCGGTGGACTTCCTTGCTGGCCACAATCATCACAATCATCACAATCACCATGTCTTGATTCCGCCGCCTGAACATGAAAATGGCCAGCTAATCTTCAGTAATGCATCAACGCCAACATCTGCAACGTCAACTTCATCTGTCAGCGGACTCTTTATACCAGACGTCAGCCATTCCAGCCTGCAGTCATCGACAATAACGCCAACGCATGACAGCACGCACAGTACTTACAATGATGTTCATTCGATATCCACCCTGGCATCAACGCCGGCTGCATCTGGATTTGGATTCGAGCACCTGGGCTGCAGCGTGGATGAAGCAAGTGCAATCTTCGCTGCAGTTGAATCTGACATTGATTTTTGGGAGTGGAGCACTGTTGACGTTGCCAAGCAGCTCACGTTGATTCAGTGTGAATTGTTCCGTGCCCTTCAGCCACGTCATCTTCTTGGCTACTTGTGGAAGCCTGAGGAGCATCGCTTGCCACGTGCTCGTGGAACCAGCAACAGCAGCGCAGCCAACCACCAATCAACAGCCTCCAAGCTGCCCACATTGGTCTCGTACGGCTCTGCCCCTGGGCCAAACAAAGACCTGCTTCAAAATCAGCATCAGCACCAGCAGCCAGCATCGGCTGTGCAGAATGTCGCCGGCCGTCTTCGTAGTAAACGCTCAGAGTCCTTTTCACACACAGCAGCAGCTCAGCAACAGCAACACCATGTGGCAACAACTCAGAACTCGTCACCACTGACCCAGTTCCATCCAGCTGGATCGAGTGGCGGCAGCACAGCCGGGTTTGGCTCAACCGATTCGACTCGCTGGACATTCCCAGAGCCTGATCTTGCATCAGCTGCCAAGTCCACCTTCCTTCCACATACAATGGCCCTGAACTACATTTCTGCCTGGGTTTCTACTCGTATCTTGTCATCGCCATCCGAGCGCACTCGCGCACTCACAATTGCCCAGTTTGTCGAAATTGCCAACCACCTTCGCGCTCTCAACAACTATCAGACTCTATCTGCCATTTTGATTGGCTTGACTTCCAGTGCTGTAAACAGGTTGTACAAGACCTGGCAATTGTTTGAGACTCTGGACGATGGTTTAACTGCTCAGAAGCTACGGGGGTTGAATGATTTGGTCGGAATGGATCGACAATATGCCAAGTACTTTGAGGCGTACAATGACTCTGATATGCCATGTATTCCAATGCTGCACGTTAACATTTTCAAGTTGGTTCGCATCGACACTATGGATGACTTTGTAACAGCTCCATCAGCAGCAGCAGCAGCAGAATCCCAACTGGCAAATCGAGCATTCAACAGTGCAAGCAGCTCTGATCTGCCAAGTACAAAGCCCCAGCATCACCAGCAACAACATGTCAACTGGAAGAAGTTTGATCATCTTGGTGATGAAGTGCTTGGCCTTCGCCGATTACAAGAACAGCTCGATTATCGGTTCGAAAGCAATCTTAGTCTAATGGCTGCTCTCAAGCACCAGCTCACTTTGGACAGTGACACTCTGTATGCTCGCTCATTACAGCTCGAGCCGCGTCCCAAACCCCACTAATTCTCACCTCTGCTGCCTTCTACTGTATTCTTCTATTCATCACTTCGATTAATTGATCACTATTAATTCAGTCACCTACTTATTAATACATCCGCTTGTTTGTCTGTTTGTTTGTTTGTTTGTTTGTTTGTTCAAAGCTTGTTTAATTTCTTAGAATTGCTTGGCCAGTGCGGTTGTCTTCAGCAGAGCCCCTCTAACCTTGTCCAAGTCAGCACATTCTTCCAACTCAATAGTGTGTCTATTAAGTTGAATCGGCCCTTGTTGTATCCTAACAAGCTCATCCATATATGCCAACGAGCCCGCTGCCTCCCCAAGGTCTCTAATTAGAGATCTAATGTAGGTTCCGCCGCTGCATTCAGTTGATATCCGGATGCGTGGCGTCTGATACTCGCCTTGAGCCTCGTTCAAAAGAGGCGACTTGAAGCTCCAATCAACTCCATTAACTGTGCTTGGAGATGGATAGTCAACAAGCTCCAATCGTGAAATCTCGACAATGCGCTCGGCTATTTCCCGTGGTGGCGTTTCACCTGCTCTCGCATACTCATACATCGGCTTGCCATTAATCTTGATTGCAGAGTACAGTGGTGGAAGTTGAGATATCTTGCCTCGAAACCTCGGCAAAACCGCACTGATGTGCTCTCGAGTAATCAAATCTGGCGAAACGGGCAATGCAGTCTTTAGCGACGTGCCGCTCTGATCACCAGTGGTCGTCTCGATGCCGAATATCATGGTCGCTTCATATGCTTTGCCGCCTAAAAGCTGCTGACCGAGCATTTTGCATCCACGTTTGCCTAGTCCAAGAACAAGCACGCCAGAGGCGTCAGGATCAAGCGTGCCGCCGTGCCCGCATTGGATCCGTTCTTTCACAATACTCTTATTTGGCGTCCATGCAGTCTTTCGTGGCCTTTTCCTTGCATCTTTATTGTTGCTGCTGCTGCTGCTATCCGAGGCATTCGACACGACAACCTGCAAGCCAAAGTCTCGCCAGTTTGCAGAGGGATCGATCAGCGCGCTTTGGACATACCGAACTACTCCAGCAGATGTGATGCCACGTGGTTTATTGACGGCCAGAAGACCATCAAGCTGCTGGAGCATCACTCTGAGCACCTCCGCTGGACGGGACATTTATGGCAATTGCAGTTTTTGTTGTTGCTGTTGTTGCTGTTGTTGTTGCTGCCGCTTTTGCTGCTTTCGCTTGCCTGTCGAGTTTGTTTGTCGGCCAAAAAGTACCGACACTCACATAAATGCGCACACTGCTCTTAAAAACTGACTAAACTTCAAACCACCCCCTTTGCGAGAGTGACACAGCGAGATGGCGGCGACGGTAAACGACATAGCACAATCCATTGGAGACGCCACGAACAAGTCACTTGTCAGCCTGGTTTTGGCTGATCTGCAGCACGAGCAAGGCTGGCGCGACCTCAGCACGGTTGAACTGAGCTGCGGTACCGTGCAGCAACGGCGTGTTATCATCGGCACATCCGACAGCGGCGACCGTATCTGCGTAGTCCCGCAGCCCAGTTCCGCTGCAGGCGGCGAGGACGATGGCACTGAGCAGGATGCAACTTCGTTCAAAGCCATGGTTGATCTTTACAATGCAGCAAAAGAACACCTGCGGGCAAGCGGACATGACGTCAGAGGCGTGCTACTGGCAATAGTTGAAGCCGATTCTCAGGTGTTGTACGTTGACATGTCTACTGATATTACTCTGTAAGAGCATCCATTTTGCATCTATCCTATTCTATTCTATTTTATTCTATTCTTTTTAATAACAACAACTAAATAATGATGATGATGATGATGATGATGATGATGATTGTGCAGAAAAATGGAACCATGTGTGTGTGTGTATGTGTGTGTGCGTGTGTGTGTGTGTGTGCGCGTGTATTAGCGCGTTTGTCTTTGTATCGCTCGTTGGCTGAAGACTCTTCCGAGTGACGAGCAGCATTGATAGGACTAACCATTGTTTTTTTTTCTTCTGCACGGAGGGGGGGTGCAATGATAAGGTTCCGCAGAACAACGGTCGTGTGATAATGCCCTCCAATAACGGATGTGCTTATCTACAACCGTCTTGTGTTCGTACAGAAAAAGAACTTTGAGTGGTATATTAGACCTGCATGAGTGTGCCTGTATGTGTCGACACTTCCTCCCAGCTTGAATCGTTTTTGCGTGCATATCCGACATTGCTGTATCATTCCATATCGATCAACCTACGTCTTCCCTCTTTCTCCTTCTCCTTCTCTCTCTCTTTCGCTCTCTTTCGCTCTCTTCTGACTGACTTTGCACTCACGTTTGTTTGCCAGTAGGTTGCGTTGCCCTGACTTGTGATAAACCAGCTGACCTTTTTTCTTTCTCTTTTGGCTTGAGCGTCTTATCAGCATTCGATCATTTTATTCACCATTCATTGATCATTGCCGCTTCCATCCACCTCTTCTGACAGAGTGACGACCACCTCCATTGTTGTACAGACTGCCTATCGCTGTTCCATTGAACATCCTTCCTCTCTTCCTTCCTTCCTTCCTTCCTTTTCTACCTTCACCTCCTCTGAACACTCGCCACACCGTGTCGCTTCCAGCAACCTCCAACAAACAACCCACACACACACACACACACTCATACCCTCTATTTTTTTTTTCGCCAGCATCAAGATGAGCCGATTCCTTCCCGTTCCTGGCGCGACTGCCGCTCAGAGCAACATGCTCGCCGACCTGCAGCGCCAATTCACCATCACCCCCGAGAAGCTTCGCGAGATCGTCGACGATATGGCTGTCGAGATGAAGAAGGGCCTTGTATCAGATGGCGAGGCGCTGCCGATGATCCCGAGCTTCGTCCGCGGCCGCCCCACTGGCACTGAGCAAGGCTCGTATTTGGCGCTGGACTTTGGCGGCACTAACCTGCGTGTCTGCCGCGTTAACCTCGACGGCAAGGGCGGTATCACGACCGACCAGCAAAAGTTTGTCATTCCCGAAGACGTCAAGCACTCCAATGCCAAGGTTCTCTTTGACTGGGTTGCTGACTGTGTCTCTGCCTTCCTCCCCAGTGAAGCCATGGCGTCGTCGAGTGTTGTTTCACAGCGGTCACACTTCCTCAACTGCGGCTTCACATTCTCGTTTGCCGTCAATCAGACTGCCATCAACGAGGGTGTCATGATGCTGTGGAACAAGGGCTTCACTGCCGACGGTGTTGTTGGCCACGATGTCGTTCTTTTGCTGGACGATGCCTTCAAGCGCAAAGGCGTCAAGGTTCACGTGTCTGCTTTGGTTAACGACACTGTTGGTGCTCTGCTGGCATCGGCATACACTCGCCCCGACTCGCTGATGGGTGTCATCTTTGGCACTGGCACCAACGCTGCCTACTACGAGAAGATGTCCAACATCACCAAGTGGAACGCTGCTGCCGATCCACACTACCATCCAGAGGACGAGATGGCCATCAACACTGAATGGGGTGCATACGACTGCTCCAAGCGCGTTTTGCCCATCACCATGTTCGATAACAGATGCGACCGTGAGACTGTGAACCCAGGCAAGCAGATCTTTGAGAAGATGATTTCTGGTCTGTTCCTTGGCGAGGTGTGCCGCAATGTCATCCTGCATCTCATTGACAACCTGCTGCTGTTCAAGGGCTTCTCGTCTCCAGAACTCAACAAGGGCTACAGCTTTGACACTTCGTACATGTCCACCATCGAGTCCGACGACACTCCGGATCTCCACCTGGTCAAGCACGTTCTTGAGAGCGTCTTCTCAATCCCCCAGGCCACTACTCTGACCGAGCGTCGCATTGTTCAGGCCGTCGTCAACATGCTTGGTAACCGCGCTGCTCGTCTGTCTGGCGCTGCCCTGGCTGCTGTTCTCAAAATGCGCGAGGACTACGTCCAGTCTCAAGAGCAGGTCACCATTGGCATCGACGGATCTCTGTACGAGTTCTATCCAGGCTTCGATAAGGGCTTGATTGTGACTATCCAGGAAGCTCTGGGTACCGAGATTGCCAACAAGGTTAACTTGACATTAGCCAAGGACGGAAGTGGTGTCGGTGCTGCCATCATCGCCATGATTGCAGGCAAAGGTGTTTAAGCCTTTTTTATTTTAATATTCCTATCCTTTCCTTTCCTTTTACTACTGTCTGTTTCCTCAGCTGCTTCTACTTTTATAGCGCCATCACAATCTTCACTATCGTCACCATCATCATCGTCTCTCTCTATTATTATTCTTTTTAACATTTTCAATGTCATGATCCACAGAAACACATGTCATGGCATCATTAAGAGTAGTATCATTGAGTTATAAATGTTGGTTTTGAAGACGAAAAGAAGAAATGTGCATAATGCGAGAAAGGGAGCTAGAGTTAGAACTAGAGTTAGAACTAGAATGAGAATGAGAATGAGAATTGGAACTGGAGTATGAAGGAGAAGCAAAAAGAGAGAGAGAAAGAGCGGTCGTTTACTGAGTCTTCTTTGCAGCCTTCTTGGCCTTGCTCTTAATGAGCACAAGAGAAATGAAGCCGCCGATAGTTGCCAATCCAAAGACAAGCAGAGCAACCGGTACTCTGATTGCGTAGATGCGATCAGGGAAGAATCCCTGCAGCGGGTGGCCCTCATCGACAAAAGGCATTGCGATCGTCCACAGCGTGTAGTATGCGAACACGGCAAAGCTGAAGAGGAGCAGAGAGGCTCCCAAGACGCGGTCTGATGCTGCCATCGTGGAGAGTTATTCAATCGTCACAAGAGTTTTCTTTCTTTCTGTTTTTTTTTTGTTGTGGAAAGTCGAGTGAGTTAGCAAACTGTCAAAGCAGTGTAAAGATAGCGGACATGGCAGTTGGACTCAGGATAATGCCAGGTGCCAGACGAGGCAATCCGTCATCAAGGAACATCTCCGGAGGGGTTGTCCATCGGAACTTGCGCAGTAGCATTGCCAACACGACGCGCTGCTGGACCAGCGATGCTTGGGCACCTGCACAGGCACGAGTTCCGCCTCCAAACGGCATCCATGCCACCGTCTCCGGCGAGTTTGATAGCAAGGAGTCTGACGTGTCGCTGGCGAACCGCTCGGGATTGAACACATGCGGCTCTGGCCAGTACTTGGGATTGCGGTGGATAGCGACGACGGAGATATTCAGGCGCATGCCACAGGGAACTACAGTACCATCAGAAAGCACGCATTCTTCGCCGCTTGGACCAGGAACTGATCGGCGTGCCGGAACAACGGGGACACTTGGCCACATACGCAGCGTTTCCTTGATGATCATGGTGAGATACGTCATTTGGCGCTGCTGCTCGGCGGTTGGAACTGCGCCAGCATCTTCCTCATCGTTTGCTGGATCGCCCATGATATCGAATACATGTTTGCGAGCACGCTCTTGAATATCTGGGTTGCGGCCAAGTTCAGCAATCGCCATTGTCAAAGCTGCCGCCGTGGTGTCGTGTGCAGCCGTGTACATTCCAATCACGTTTCTCACCAGTACATCCAACGTTACCAGACCAGTCTCGTCCTGCTGCATCGCATCAATCAGTGCGTTCAGAATATCCTCGTTATCCTTGCCTCTACCATTCACAGTTTCCGCGGGTTGTTTCTCGTCGAGCAAAGCCAATCGATCTATGAGCATTCTGGCAATAGTCATCTTGAACTCATCGACATCTTCGTGTACTTGCCGGCGAAGTGGATTCCAAGGACGGTCGAGGAGCGGTAACAAAATGTATTTGATATTGAAGAAGTGCTCCATTATTGACGGGTACAGCTCGGATATACGGGCAATGCCTGCGCGGTTCTCATGCGTGTTCAACGATGGAGAATCTGTGCCCAAAAATGTCTTACCGAGAGACTCAATCGTCAACTTGTGCATTGCTGCTTGTACGTCAACTGTTGCCGATTCACTGGCTGCTGTCGCTGCTGCTGCTGAGCTGATCTGCTGCTCGATATCGCGTATGATGGATTGCGTGCTGGTTCCAAATGGCTCAGTCTTCCAGCGTCTGTGAAACACCGGATTTAAGGCACGACGATGGATTGACCATGGTAGCGATCTTCTTTGACCATTGCTGTCCACCGTGTTCTTGGCCGCCGACTTTGAAATGATGACATTGTTCGTAAAGAATTTGCTCGGAATGGTGCCGTTAAAGCTCTGAATGTCGTCCATCGGGATCCACTTGTCCAACAACTGCGGCTTGTTGAATACGTCACGTGCCAATATAGGATCAGTAACTACCATTGTCCACGAGCCGAGCTCCCAGAACAAGTAGACTGGCGGAGGCGTGAATGTTTGTGCTTTGAGCTGAGAGTCAGTGACGCCAGACATGTAGGAGAAACCGGCTAAAGTACCGCGAATAAAGTCGCGCTGCTTGCCAAACAGTCTGCGCAATATGAGATGCATTGGCAGTCGGTATAGATGCGTAAGTCGCTTGTCAACCTGCGTTGATGCTCGGAAGGTGACAAGTATTAAACATAGAAAGCCGGTGAGCACAACCATGGCGAGTTCGGTACTGGAGAACGAATAGCGCCATCGCTGAAGTTGCTCCAGCAACCAAGCGAGAGCGCTGCCGCCTTTGTTGCTGTTGCTGCTGCTGTCGTTGTTACTACTAAACTCTAGGGTCATATGGAGTGCAAAGAGTTCTTTGTCAAAGTGGTTTGCACAACAGAAACAGTGGTAAAAGCGGGCGGCCGCCAATTCACTCGTGGCTGTCGGTTCTCAAAGAGAGAGAGAGAGAGGGAGTGTGTGTATGTGTATGTGTGTGTGTGTACATACTTTTGACTGTGGACACTGCGTTTCAGTCGCTGCACAGTGCGAATCGAGACTCTGGGCACTTGTATCACATAAAACAATCCGTTTTGGACAGTGGACACTAAATTAGCCATCCCAGCAAATATGATAGTGGACATGCCAGACCATGTTTAAAATGTCAGATTTGAAGGCACGGGAGGGGCAAGTGTAAGGAAGGTAATGGTATGATTCAAAGGGGTGATATAACTCAGCAAAGGTGGGAAGAACCAAACGGCCTGAATGGGGGCACGTACTTAAGGTGATTGGAGGTCGCCAGTAGGTGGTTCAGCCCACCGAGAGCCAATGTAATTCCGAGCTACATCGCTAGTAACAGAGACAGATGGAAGACCACACGGTAAGCCATATGACGGTGTTGCTTCAGCCTTACCGCGCGGTATATCTGCTGGTGATGTCACGGTGAGGTCGGGTAATCCAACAAAATACAATACAACAGTATTGCACTGGCATGAATGGAAGCGTGCGCAGTGCTTTTGTTGTGTGAGGTACAATGACAATATGCCTCCCGTTGTTAGTGCACGCCAGCAACAAATTGCACAAGTCCGGCGGCTGAAAATAGTGCTAGCACAGTGTAGTACCAGTTGTCTTAATGGTGACAGTATAAGAGGGACGAGGTGGCAAGCAGCCAGGAACGAATAGCTCTGTTCCTCCCGTTTCTCTTTCCCTCTCCATATACTCTGTCTACAATTTTTTTTTCCTGATACAAACGACCTCCCTGGCGGACGTCTACTACTATTATATTACACACTATCTTTCTCTCACTTTCTCCCTCTCTAACATTATGCGTTACTTCAGCTATATTATTGCCTCAGCAACCGCGCTGGCCGCCGTTGCACTTGCAGGTAACATCAACCAGGATCAAGCCGACTGCGTAAAAATCCCAGAACCTCCAAAGATTCCCAACACTGGCGTTGCCGCAGTTTTCGACGCAAGACAGCTTTGCGAAATGGCAAACTGGTATCGCGCCATGATGGGCAAGCCGCCGTTAATGTATCTCGAATGCGGCAACTCCTACTCACAGCAAGAGGTCCAGCTGATGGCCCAGCGCAATGTTCAGCAACATCTTGCAGGAGAGGCTGGCCCGGCTGCATATAAAGCGACCTGCAAATTCGACCCTAGAGCCACAGGTGAGATTGCTGGCTATTCTGGATTCTGGCCAGACATGGACAGTATTATGTGGGCTTGGTACAACCACAAAGATCACCGTGATCTCTTGCTGAGCAACACGTACACAACTTGCTCGTCTGCTTACAAGCTCAGCATATATAAGGATGCTGGCGGCAGATGCCATTCTTGGTCGATGGATTTCTCTGCTCCGAATGCATATGGCTGGACTGGAAAGGCCGTAAGAATTGGCATGATTGCTCCGCGAGGATACACTGGTAAACAGCCGCCAGGTTATGTGCCACCTGTTCAGAATCCGCCTGTGTCTACCCCCTCAGTAACGCAGCCACCGCCGATTACCATTACAGTGCCACCAGTTTACACTCCACCCTCAACTACCATTACAGTGCCACCCGTCTACACTCCACCTCCAACTACCATTACAACACCACCAGTTCATACTCCATCTCCAACCACTATTACAGCACCTCCAGTCTACACTCCACCTCCGACTACAGATCCGACTATGACAACAACGTCAACAACGTCTACAACGTCTACAACGTCTACAACATCTACAACATCAACAACATCTACAACGCCTTTGCCATCGTCAACTTCAACGTACACTCCAATTTCAAGCAGATTTTACAGTGGCGGAAATGGCAACTGTGCCTGCACATGCACTTGTCAAAACTAACCTTCCAAGACATCTAAAGTTCTGAACACGCTGGCTCGTATTCATTCTCTTCCCTCTTATTTAGTCTTTTTTACTTTTGATTCATTAAAGATACACATGCAATTGTAAGCCTAAGAATAGACATAACTTAAAACTTTAACCCAAAACTAAACCAGACTTAAAAGAAAAGAAACAGCGAGTGAATTAGTGACCACGTGTGACCATCATTGCAGCAATGGCGGCTCCAATCGAACTACCTGACTTGACAGGGAAGAACGAAACACCCTTCATGTTGTTCTCGTCGCCAAACACAATCTGCATGCCCTCCTTGACAGCGTCGCGGAACTCGCTCATGAACTTCCAGAGCGCTCCATCGACTGCAATCACAACACCAGGAGATGTGTTGATATCCAAATCAGCTGGAGAGACGCTGCGCTTCAGCAGCGTGACTAAGCCAGCACCCATGAACTTGCCAGCACGGCGAACCACGGCAGAACAAACCTGGCGAATGGTGGCAATATCCTCTGGCGACGGCGTGAAGCCAGTGTCGGCAGATTTAAACTTTGTGGCGATAAGAGTGCCAATTGGACCATCCACATCCGTATTGGCGTTGTTCAAGATAGTGCCAAGGTCTTCCGTTTCAAGGTTATAGGGTGGTGGTGGTCTGACCAATGCAGATGCCGAGGCGAAGAGCACCTTCTTTTGAATGAGATCGGCCAGCACAAGACGCACAATTTCACCCAGATATTTGCCGGAAATGGTCTTCTCAAACAACTGTGCCCCAGGAATCGACGACTCCTTGTCCAGCTGAACATCGTACTCGGTGAATGGCAGAACTTGGCGACCGGCATCCGCAGCACCCCATTCAATGTTAATGGCCATCACCTCGTCATCGAGATTCGCCTTGCCGGACTGCGTGGAGTAGTTCTCCTTCCAGGTGGGATCCAGCTTGATGATACGCGAGATCTTCTCCAGATAGCACGCGTTGCTGCCAGTGCCAGCAATGACGCCGATGCAGGTGCGTGGGTCCAGATAGGCGGCAGCCAGAAGTGCGGCTACGGTATCGTTCAGGATGGCAGCCACATGAGCGTGCATCGCAACACCATTATCATCAGAGCTGGCGCGAAGAGACTGTTTGGCTGCCGTTTCAGCGAGTGACTTGTTGATCAGAGCCACAATGTCATTGCCAACCGCACCAGGGCACGAGAACTCCTTTGTCCACTGAGTGAGCACACCGCTGGCAGCTCCGCGCTGGTCCACCGGATATGAGAATGTATAGCCAACTGGACAGTTAAAGTTAACGGCGGTTGCTGCACCAGCTGCTTCAGTGGTCTTGCGGTTACTGCTCGCCATTATATCCTTGAGATACTTGAGCATGCGCCCACACATGTACTCGTGCAGCTCGTCAATGTGCGCTGACTTGAGCTCGAGTGGAATCGGCATCTTGGTCTGCGTCACTGTCACCTTCTCCGCTTGCTGGCCGTCATTCGGATTCAAGTGCTCCTGTTGAAGCGCGTTAAAGAGCTCGACAACGCTGACACGGAAGTTGGTGCCGCCCAAGTCGAGTGCAGCGTAGACACCAGACTCGCTGCCCGTTGGCTTGCCAGGGATATACGATGGCAGCATGGCAAGGGCAGGGATGCCCTTGGATGTGAACTTGGCCTGGCGCGTTTCTGGGTCAGCAAGTCCAGCGTCCATCTCTAGAGAAAGCCGGCTTGCGATGGCGTGCAGCGTCGCGTCTGTAACGCTGAATTGGTCAAGCACCTTCTGAACACTCTCTGCAGTACTGGTCATCTATCGTTCGTCTGTTCTTTTGTTCGTTTGTTCGTTCGTTTGTTCGTCTGTTCGTTCGCTTGTTCGTTCGTTCGCTGGTATGCGATTGTTGCTGCTTGGTATAAAAATAAAGGGCGAGTGGTTGGGCACAGATGAGGTCACAAGAACCGCGAAATGTTTGCAACATCGTGACCGCATCCATCGTGGTACACACACAGACACAGACACTAATGTAACCGTACACGGGATAGCTCTCAAATGACAACCCAAATCCACAGGACGTCGTGTCATAACCTGAGTGTACAAGAAAAGATGATAGTTAAAAGGAATGAAGAGAGGCAGATGCAGAGAGATATTTACTTCTTCTTGGCCTTGGTGGCAGCGCCGGTTGGTGGAGCTGGCATGTCACGGACGAATGGAAGGTGAGTCTTGCCGCCCATGTATGGCACAAGAACTGGTGGGATCTTGACACCGGTTGGGGTCTGCCAGTTCTCGAGGATGGCGCAGATGGTACGGCCGGTGGCGGAAAGGGTGGCGTTGAGGCAGTGGACGTAGCGCTTCTCGGTCTCGTTCAGCTTCTTGGAGCCGCATCGGATCTCGAGAGGACGAGACTGGTAGTCGGTGCAGTTGGAGGCAGAGACGAGCTCCTTGTACTCGCCCTGGTATGGGAACCACGCCTCGAGATCGTACTTCTTGGCAGCAGCGTTGTTCAGTGCACCAGACACAATGTTGATGACGCGGTATTTGAGGCCAAGGGACTGGTTGAACTCCTCGGCATTGCGCAGCATCTCCTCGTGCATAGCCCAGGACTTCTCTGGCTCGGTGAAGACCAGCTGCTCGAGCTTCTCGAACTGATGCACACGGAAGATACCCCAGGTGTCCTTGCCGTGCTTGCCGGCCTCCTTGCGGAAGTTGGTCGAGTAGCCGCCGTACTTGAGTGGCAGCTCAGACTCGTTGACCCACTCGCCAGAGTGGTAGGCAGAGATTGGCTGCTCAGAGGTGGCGATGAGATACTTCTCGTCCTGGTCGTCGGCGGCATTGTCGACAATCTTGTACAGAGCCTCGTCAAAGTCCTCGAGCTGGGCAGTCTTGGCCATGAGGGATCTCTTCATGAAGAATGGAGTCTGCATCAACTTGAACTCCCTCTCGTTCAAGAAACGCATGCCGTAGTTGATGATGGCCATGTTGAGCTCAACGCCGACGCCGGTGAGGAAGTAGCCGCGGTGGCTGGCAACCTTGGTGCCGCGCTCTGGGTCGTAGCCGCCAATGCGGTACAGGAGCTCGTGGTGGGAGAGAATGCCGTCAACCTTAACTGGCTCGCCGGCGGTGTTGTTGGTGGCGACCATCAGCTCGGCCTCGGTTGGTCCGTTAAAGACCTTGACGGTTACATTGTCATCCTCGGTAAGAGACACTGGCACGGAATCGTGGACGAGGTTGCCAATGACCTTGAGCTTGTTGTCGAGCACCTGCTTGGCCTCAACCTCGGCAGCAATGCACTGCTCCTTCTTGCGCACGAGCTCCTCTTTGGTGGCAACGAGCTCCGAGGCGTCCTCCTTTGCCTTGTACTTCTGGCCGATAAGCTTTTGGGTCGCATTGATGTCGCGGTTGAAGTTGTCCAGGTCGAACTTGAGCTTGGTCCAGGCAGTGTAGAGCGCGATGATCTCATCGACCGTCTCGGGCTTTGCTCCACGCTTGATCTGGGACTGGCGGATCAGCTCCGGATTGCCGCCCTTCTCGGTCTGGAATAGGGTGATATCGAGCATTATTCTTTTAGTTGCTGTTCTGCTTTCGCTGCTATTGCCGATCTGTCTGTGGTGGTGTGCAGTGGTCTGTAGTGGTCTGTAGTGGTCTGTAGTGGTCTTGTTATTTTTTCTTTGTGGATTTCCCTGGAAAGACAAGTTCCGCTGCTCTCTCCCATTAAGACGTGCCTGAACTCTAAATAGGAGAGCAGATATGACTCTTCACAAACCTGCCCAACATGACGCTCTCCCCTCCTCCTTCCTCCAGATGACTTGGATTGTCCGCAGTAATGACAATGACAATGACAATGACAACAGTAGTGTTGATGAATGTGCACGTCCATCCGCAGCATTCTTTGTCTTTCCTTCCCCAATGATCACTTCATTAAAAAGTCTAATTCAATACACTCAAGATATCGGCACTTTCGGTGCCATTTCTTCTTTTTTCTCGGAATTTTTTTTTTATTTTCAGACTTTTTTTTTTCTAAAAAGCGACAAGATGAGCCGAAGACAGCGAGACACTTCAGCTGCGGTGACAATTGTATCGACTATAGCAGTGGCCGCTGCAATCGCCTACGCGGCGTATCGACTGTTCGCGAGCGACGACACCTCGGCCGGTTCGAGCAATCAGCAACAGCAGCAGCAACAGCAACAGCAACAGCAACAGCAACAGCCACAGCCACAGCCGCAATCTCGGCAGTCGCCACAGCCATTAGCATCACAGCCACGACAGGCATCAAACTCATCAGGGATAAAGGCACACACGATGAGATGGCTGAGAGCAGCTTCGTCAGCAAGTGCTAGTAGTCGTCCCAAGATGACAATTGTCCTCAATGAGATTGTATTTGACTCGAATCTCCAAACTGTCTCCAGCGAATCCATTGCTGCAGTGACGACGCTAGCCAGCCAGTTTGATCTTAATTTGGTAGCCATCATCCCTACCGACGCAACTTCGAATGAAAAGCAGGCCATAATTAAGGGTGTGCTTAAGGATGCCGGTGTGTTTGACTGGGTTGACCAGAGGAAATTGCTGTTTGCATCGTCGGCTGAAGGCACAATGCACATGGTCCGGCACATTTTGCCTGTGGCTCACATTGACTGCAGCAGATCGAATGTCACCTCGCTTGCCACCGTCGCCGCGCTAACCTCGGCATCGGCGAACTCTACCGCCAATCCCGTGCCAGTATTGAGCTATCTCGTACATATTCCGTCGCAATCTTCAACAGTGGAAGACGATACCACAGCCGCTGGTGAACATCCTGGCGTCATCACAGAGCAATCCCTTGCCAGTTCGACATTGGTTCAGACTCTAACTCAACTCTCTTAAAAAGATTTATTCATCGCTGATTTTTAACTCTTAACCGTCAAAACACATTTATCTACTTTGGTTAACGCCAAGTTTTCGCTTGCTCCATTCATACACAACATACGTAATGCCCACCGCTGGCACAACCTTAATCAAAGAGGCACTGAGACCAGCGTAAAAGCCCTTGTACCCATGTCTCTGAAACGAAACAGAGAAACACTCTCGCATCGATGAGTATTTGTGGGGATGGGCAACTGTGCCCTGCGCCTGCATTCGAGTGCGAACAACAGCCAACGGATACACGGTTGTAGCACCAACCGAGCCTGAAATCATACCAAATACTAGAGTGGTCAGCGGGCCAGGTTCATGGTCAATATCTGTCTGTCCGGCAGATAGAGACGATGCCTGGGTCGCTTGCCTAGTAATGTACCACCGCTTTAGGGCATCAAAGAGAGACAAGTCGATGGCAGCCAGTGGGAAAATGCCAAGCAGGGATGGGACCAGTCCACGGAAGAAAGCTTTGCCGCCTCCAGTTCTGTACATGTCCCGAGCAACATTCACTATGCTGTTTTGGCGCCATTTTGTGCCGTTTGCGCTTTGGCTGGTTGAAGTTTCGACCACTCCAGATCGATCTTGTCTGACAATTCCAGCAGTTGACATGATGCGCGTCTTCATAGTTTCAAGCGGGTAGATGGCAGATTGCGAGATGACACCGGCTATTCCACCAGCCATGAATCGGCCAACTGGACTCAATGTGATATCAGCCTGCTCATCCATGTCATATTCCGAGCCATTTTCACCGTTATGCGTGTGGTGAGACATGAACGCTGATATCCGATGTTGATGAGCCAATTCAATAACATCTCGCTTCAGCGTCAGTAAAATGTATTTGCCATATTCATAGCTGACAAACTTAATGGCTGATTCTGGAGCAATTTTGAGCACATTGAGACCATTGCCAGTCCAGAATGTCTTCAGGCCACCAGCCCGATACAGCTCCTGGGCAACCATTGGAATGGATAGACGCTGTGGCTGTTGCTGCTGAGGAGTAGTGTTGCGCGCAACTGTCTGAAGATATACTCGCATTCGATCCAACGGGGCTGTGGCTGTGCGACTGACTGCTCCAGCCACACCTCCAGCAATGAACAGCTTGGCTGCCTGAGCCCATGTGGTGCCTGGTGAGATTGGCTCGGCTGGCACTGCAACCTCTCCATCAGGACCCACGGGGCGGTCAATAGTGCCACGCAAGTACCCAAATACATTATCCACCGTCGTATCAGTGACCGGCAGCAACAGCAGAGCATCGCGCCATTCTTCAAAATCCACATGGCCATCTCCATCACGGTCCAATACGTGCAAAATATGCAATGCATCTTCCGGATTCAGCCCATGCAATCCAGCATCCAAAAATCTACCATCACTGTCACTGCCACTGCTACTGCCACTGCTACTGTCTTTCCCGTTTGCAGTGTGCAACTGCAATCTGAGTCCTCTTCTTTGATTAACCTGATCCAACGAGTGGCGCAGTTCTTCCAGTTGCAAACTATGGTCATGAGAAGTATCAATGTCCTGGAAAATATGCCATAATTGTCTCTCTTTTGCCAATACAAATGCTCTAAATTCATCATAATCAACTCTACCATCACTATTTGTATCGCTAACTTTTAACAGTTGCATTGCATATCGGCGGCTAGGAGGCACTACATCCGTCGACACTGATGAGCTCAGACCATCTTTTCCTGCTGTTGCTGCTGTTGCTGCTGCTGTTGTTGCTTTTGCTGTCACATGCGCATTGTCCGACACAGTGGCAGTATCTTTGTTATCGACAGTCTGCTGTGACAAGTTCAAATCCGACCTCCGAATGTCGTAGTGCTGTTCGATGGCTCGAGCGTCTAGAAACCCAGTTCCAGCAGGATCCAACTCGGCAAACAATCGTCTAATGCGTGCTTCACGATGTGCCGGATAGTGTGATGTGAATGCAGGTACTTTTAAGCCAAAATTGCGATCTGCTGTAGAATGTTGTTGTTGCTGATGATGTTGATGATGATGATTATGGCTACCATCGTGCTGCCCATTGTGCTCATTGCGCACGTGTTCCTGCGAGCTAGACGGGTGTTCACTTCCGCTGCTACGAAACCACGAGAAACCCATAGTAGGGGGAGAGGGGAAAAAGCAAAGAGATGCAGAGCAGACTGACAAGATGACAAGATGGCGGCGTCGGTATGTGTTCCCTCTCAGCAAAGAAACCCTAATCTATAACCGTGGAGGTATGCACACGAGATTTAGGTCGCGTTTTATTCTCTTTTTACGTGGAGTTGCTTGCTGAAGGTTTTAAAAAAAAAAAGTCGTGTTTTTTGACGCGGTTCCAAACGCGACCCGCACTCAGACGAGAGTAAGAAGAAAAAGAAAAAAGAAAAAAGAAAAAAGAAAAAAGAAAAAAGAATCAGCCGCTAAGCAGCCAAACACACCTACACCTACACCTACACACACACACACACACAGACGTTGATCGACATGTCGGAAGGAACCACAGTGACACCAGCAGGAGCTCCTCCGGCGGCAGCAGCCGGAGCAAAACTACTTCCTCTCGAGGTGATCGACCACTGCATCGGCTCGCAAATCACGGTTGTTATGAAGATTAACAGAGAGTTTAGTGGAACTCTGCTGGGATTCGATGATTACACTAATGTGGTTCTGGATGATGCAACAGAGTACGAGACATTGGAGAATGGCACTGTAAAGGCAAGCAAAGCTGGCAAAGTACTGCTGAACGGCAACTCCATCTGCATGCTAGTGCCTGGCGACATTGGAGCACCTAAATCATCCCAGCGCTAGCCGTTCGACATTGTATTTCTAATAATAATATTCATCAATCGCTTGATATTAAACATAACTCTGTAGGATGAGTAAGTGAACTGTTTAAGGAAAAGAGATAGTAATGAAAGTTAAAAAAATGAATGAAAGAATGAAAGAATGAAAGAAAGTAATGGAGAAATTACGATGACGGAGCGGGAGACATTGTCTTGGTAACATCGACATAGCGAGAACGGGCAACTCTGCCTCGCTTGCTGGCAGACTGAGAAACACCACCGAGAGCATCACTGCTTGCGCTGCTGCCCAGTGGCGGAGGAGGAGCTGAGCCGGTCATTGCGCGAGGGACTGGAGTTGGCACACCGCCGCCATTGCTCAATGGAGGACGAGGGGTGGCTGATTTCGGAGGCGGAGGAGGTGCAGCAACATCGGAGTTATCAGCGCCTTCAGCAGTATTAATCCATCTTCCTCTCTTTTCATCCCAAACAAACTTGCTTTCCTCACCTAAATCTGCCTTGACTGCCTCTGGCTCATTGGAGTCCTTGGCAGCAGCACGTCCACCAAACAATCGGGAGAAGAATCCACCACTGCCGCCGCTTGGAGTCTCCTTTGAGTCAGCGGATTCTTGAACTGGCTTGATTGGTGCTGATTTTGGAGCCTCGCTCTTCGTCTCTTCTGTGGCTTGGGCCGGGGCCGAGCCATCGGCAGTTCCAGCCTTTACGCCAAATGTACGCTCGCCCAGCTTCTTGTTGCCAAATCCAAGATCCATGGCATTCGTGTCATCTCCATGCTCTTCATTGTCATTGCCTGTATTTGCATTTGATTGGTTGATCTTTCCATCGTTTAATCCAACATTGCTTCCCATCGCACTGGCAATCTTTGACTCAGTCGATCTCTGCGGCTGCTGGTTGGCTGGTGCTCCAAAGCGCGGTGGCTCGGCAAGACTAATTAGCCCGTTGCCATCAGCGTGAACAGCTTGTCCAAATGGGCTTGTGATTGGCTGAGTCTTTTTGGATTCAACTGATTCCAAGGATTCAGCTGGAGTATCAAATGACTGCGTATTGGTTGATGCATCCTCCGTAGCGGTAGTAGACTGTGCATTGTTAGTATCAATTAGATTGCCATTTTCATCATACTGCTCATCATATTGGACCCAGTTACCCTCCTCATCGTAGTATCCATTATAGTAAACCCAGTTTCCATTCTCATCATAGTATCCATATTGTTCCCAATCTTCACCATTCGCCTCAGCTCCTTCAACCGTCTGCTCTCCAGTCTGCTCCTCGCCTGTCGCAGCAGTTGCATCAACACTGGCTGTAGCTCCAGCGAGCTCTTGTACAGTCTCATCAGCTGGAAGTTGAGTCTCAGCTTCAACTTCAGCTTCAACTCCAGCTTCGTACTCTGCGTATTGTTGCTGCTGTTGTTGTTCGCCTTCATGTTGTTGATATTGTTCATTCTGTGCATAATATTCATCATACTGAGCTCCATCTCCCTCTAACTGGCCATCATACTGAGCATACTGTGATTCATCGTATTCAGCAATTGCTGCGCCAGAGACATCTTCTGTAGGAGCAACAGCAGCGTCGTAGCCCTGAGTCTCATCATACACTCCATCAAATGGCTGCTGTTGTTCATAGGACTGATCATAATCATACTGCTCTTGCTGCTGTGAGTATTCTTCTTCATAAGTCACTGTAGCGTCGCCTGAAACAATTGTGGTTGCTGCGGCAGAGTCAATTGCGAACGATGCCAGCGCAGCAGTGTTTGGCGGAGACAGTGCACTGCTATCATCAGGCTGAGTACCACTGATTCCCAGCGAAGCAAATTCCTTTGTGAGCTGTTGCTCAGGCTGCTGCTGTTGTTGTTGCTGCTGCTGCTGCTGCTGTGCCTGCGATGGAGGCTGAATTTGACCGCGCAGACTACTAGCGACAGATGCACTGCGAGGAGGCTGTTCACGCAAGTGTGGAGATGCGATTGGCTGCTGTGGTTGTGGAGGCTGTACTGTGTGAGCGGCACGTGGAAGCTGCTGATTGACAGAGTGAGGAAGAGTCACAGAGCGAGTTGGGCTCATAACAGACTGACGGGGCGACAATGCTGACAGTGTGGACGATGGCTGCTGATAGTATTGTTGCTGCTGTTGTTGCTGTTGTTGCTGAGCGATAGCTTCACCTGGCATCAACGGACGGCCGTCAACAATGGTTGGAGTACCTGGAGCCTCTGGGCGAAGCTCAAGTGTACGACGAGCCACGGCAGAGGCGCTGACCTGGCCGTCGCCACGCTGTGGTTGCTGGGTCTGCTGAGTCTGTGCGTGCTGAGCCTGCTGGCGCTGAGATGGCTGTTGAGCATTGTTTTCATCACCAGCCACGAGCTTGTCAAGACCGGTATCCAATGCATTCATCAATGAGCTCAATGTTGGCTTCTTTGGCAGGCCGCCGAACCATGAGCTAGCGGCCGCAGCCATGCCTGAAATGACAGCAGAGCCAGCGCTGCTGCCAGCTTCACCACGAGCGAGAGGAGCCACAGCGCCTGCATTGACGAGACGCTGAAGAAGCTCAGTGACATGGCCAATCAGAACATTGCGTTTCTTCAGTGCAAACTGTTGCTTAGGATCAAGCTGATGTGGCTGTGGAGGAATGAGTTTACCCTGTGCATCGCGGGAAGATGGGAGTGTCATAAGGGGATTTGGCAGTACAGCCTCCAGCAGAGGGAGGAGAGATTGGCAATAGCGAAGAGCATTATTTAGGTTGCCCATATCAATCAACCACCAGATGATGCTGATCTTATACTCTTGCAAATGAGGAATCAGTCCATTCAATTTGTGCTTATCACCAGAAAGCAATGATGAATTTACATTACACATTTCTACAATCTCACTCAATCTAATCGATACTACATTGCTGAAGAATGAGTTTGTAGGTAATCCTCCACTGCCAATAGATGGTGCATTGGAGAGTGAGCCAGAGTTGCTAGAATTACCACTGCCACCTATGGGGTGGCCAAGAGGAGCCACTGGTGTGCGAGTTGGCGTTGGAATTCCATGTCCAAATCCATAGTGGCGCAATGATGATGAGCTTGTTCTTTCATGCAATCTATTGATGCCGTGTGATGATGATACAGCTGGACTGCCAATCGATGTATTCGCATTGATGGGAGACGCAGTAGTAGTAGCAGCAGCATGAGACGAGCCAACCAGTACGATTCGAGCAGATGGACTTCCAAGGCGACCAATGTGAGAAGTCTGAGGCGAAAGTAAATAACAAGTGTGAGCAGCGTCAACATCGCCCGCGGCCAACAAAGCATCACCAAGCTCAGTCAATGCACTTGGATCACTCTCGCTAGAGTTGTTTGAAAGGAGGGCAGTGGCTAATCTATGCCAGCATCCAAGTAGACGAGCGCCTGCTGGCTGATGCGACTTAGAGGCTGCCGCTGCTGCCGCTGCTGCTGCCGCCAAATCAGCTGGCGATACAAATGACTCTCCAGCGGCTGAGGAAGCGGATTCATCTTCAGGGGAAGTGCCAAGTAATTCAGACAAGACACGACGACCGCAGCCAGCAAGAAGTGCATACTGCAAAGCAAGTGGAGTCCAAGTGTTGGATAAATCAGCAGAGATATCGGAAGATAATCCAAGTTCATATCTAGCAAAGCTAGTCACAACCTTCTGATAGGTAGATTTGGATATACTTTGGGATATAATCAATGCATGAGTCCACAGCTGATTGTCGGTTGCAAGCTGAAGAGCCTCGTTGCGAGATCCACGCAATATCAACATTTCAAGTTTGCTCATCACCTCTGGCGAGGCAGTAACAACAGGCTGAGGAGCACGGGCAGTGTTCGCGTTTACCTGGGAATCAGATGCGAGTAAAGACTGACGAATGGCATCAAGTGTGGCCTGGTTTCCAATTGATGAGCCAGTTGAACTGTTAATCAGCGCCTGCAATGTACGAAGCAACTGAACACGTGAATGCTCAGAAGACAATGATGACAGTGGGCCAGAGAGCAGCTTATTGATGAGAGACACTGCATCCGATTTCGCACTCTCAGATAAAGCTGGCGGACCAGTCGATTCAACGTTCGAAGCAGAACCTGGAGCACCACTGCGACGGGCTGCAGTATCAGCTGTCATGTGCACAAGTGGCGCAGAGAATGCGTTGGCTGCAATGACTTCAGAATCAGGAACAAGCTTATTCAGCGACGTAATCATAGCAGGACCTGGGTTGTACAGCTCTACAAGCGAGGCTGCAGCTGGGCCATAGCGAGGAACCTTCTGTGGGAAACTGATAAACAGGCGACCACCAAATCCAAAGGAGATGATCGGGAATGCTGGAGGACGCTCAATAGCGGCTGGAGCTGGAGCTGGAGCGGTATAAGAGCGATCCTGCTCATATTCAGGCTGCTGTTGTTGTTGAGCGTAATCATCATGCAACTCAGGAATCTGCTCATTCCAGCCATCATAAGTGGCCTCAGTGGTTTGCTCTTGCTGAGTAGCATCGTACTGCTGCGAATACTCGTCTGTTGCATACTGTTGGTGCTGCTGTTGATCATCATGTTGATATTCAACCCACTGTCCATTCTCGTCATAGTATCCGGTGGCATCAGCAGGCTGTTGATCCTCAGCTGGCTGCTGATACTGCTCGGCTTGATACTCAATCCATTGTCCATGCTCATCATAGTATCCAGTTGCGGCTGTACTTTCTTCAATAGCTTGCTGAGTATCAACTGCCTGCGGCTGCACCTCTTCCGCAGTCTGTTCAGCTTGTTCAGTGTAAGCTTCACCAGTTTCATTTCCATATCCTTCATAGTAAACCCATTGGCCATTTTCATCATAATATCCATATTGATCCCAATTATCTGTAGCCGCTGCATCAACTACTTCTCCAGACTCTTGAACAGCAGCGACACCGGCATCATCTTGACCATGAGTAGCATACTCAGCTTCAGCCTCAGCCTCGGCCAGTGGCTCTTCAGTGTGAGTTTCGAGTGGGGCAGATACATGTGCAGAAGTAGTCTCCTCCGTAGCAGCGTATTCAACAGGTGCTGCATCGTAAATTGGCTGCTCAACTTCGGCGGCAGTAGCAGGCTCAGCGGACTCGGCTGGAATGCCTGCGCCGGAATACAAGTGAGGCTGGTCAAAGAAACCGCCTGTCTCATCAAAGCCACCGGCGTCTTCTCCAAAGAATGAAGCTGCAGACTCATCCTGAGCATGGGCAAGTTCAGCTGCATTTGCCGCAGTCATTTCCTCCGTTTCGCCATAGTAGCCTCCATCATTTGCCATATAGAGGTGATCATAGCTCGGGTTAATTCCGGCTGACATGTCTCCATATTCAGCAGGAACTTCAGCAGGCTGCTCTTGCACTTCTTGAATGGCTGGAGCTGCCACTGCAGGCTCCGGCACTACAGGCTCGGAATGTTGCACAGGCGCAGCTGCATACTCAGGCACTACTTCTGGCTCTGGTTCTGTAGCTAATGGTTCTGGCACTGGCTCTGGCTCTGGCTCTGGCTCTGGAGCCGACTCTGTAGCTGCAGGCTCAGGCACAATCTCAGACTCAAATGGCTGTGCAGCCAACTGTGTATCCTGGTCAACATACTGCGACTGTAATTGCTGCTGTGGCTGCTGTTGTTGCTGAGCTTGCTGTTTAAAATGTGCCACAGCTTCATCTCGTGACTCTGGTTCAAAGATAGCTGCCTGCTGATTTTGCACTGGCTGCTGCTGCTGTAGTGGAACTGGCTGCTGGATTGCGTGTCCTGGATGCATGGTGACCGAAGCTTGCATACCAACTGGTTCGTGGGAAATGGCAAAATCGTCCTGGGTCGCAGCCTGAACTGGCGCTGGCGGGCGGCCAATGCTTGCACCTGGAGGACCGATCATCTGTGGAGCAACTGTCATCAGCCGTTGGCGCGGCTGCTGCATCTGAGGTGGTGCCTGCTGAGTTGCTGGACGAGGAGCATGGCTCAACAAACGGGTGCGAGCACCTGGACCCTGTTGGTGTGCAACGTGTGCTGTAGCAGCTGGAGCCATGGCCACTGGGGCAATGCGAGCCGACTGAGCTGGTGGCTCAACAATTGGAGCATCCTGGAATGATACATGTGGCTTCTGAGGAGCACCGGATGCACCGGGAGCTGGTGGCGGGCGTAGCTGAGCTGGTGGAGCAGGAGGTGCAGTAGCGGCAGTAGCAGCAGCTGGCTGGCTGAGAGAATCCCACAATCCCGAGCCTTCGGTTTCAGCTGCAGCGTCGTAAGAGTCCCATGGTGCAGGAGCACTGGCAGGCGGAGGATGAGCTGGACCCTGCTGGAACTGTGGTTGATCAAAGAAGCTAGCATCCGAAGGTGGCGCTGGAGGAGGAGGATGAGCATACTGAGGCTGTGGTGCATATCGAGCAGTAGATGAAGCTACTGAAGCCGTTGAGCCTGGACCGCGAGGATATTGGCCATACTGTGGCGGATAGTTCGGGAACTGCTGCTGCTGCTGCTGAGGTGGAGGAGCATGTCGGGGAGACGGGCCGTAAGCCTGCTGCTGAGACATGTGAGGTGATCCAACAGCCGAGGTGCCACCATATTGGGAACCCCATTCATCATACGGAGCAGAAGTTGGAGGTGGAGCCGCATAAGGAGCATGAGGGCGAGGCTGAGCAGGCGGTGGAGCGGCATATCCGTGGCCGCGAGAATGAACAGGTGGTGGAGGAGGAGCAGCAGAGCTATATCCGTCGTAGACGCTGCCGCCGTACTCGCTGCCCTGGTAGGTACTCGGTGGACCAGTGCGATATGGCTGCTGCTGCTGTGGGTGCTGTTGGTGATAAGGTTGCTGATCATAGTAGCCATCATAGCCACTCTGACTGTATGCATCGCCAGAGCCACCATACATATCGACACTCTGGTCATACTGGCCACTGCCTCCACGCTGCGGTCCGTAATACTGCTGTTGGTGCTGAGGATGTGGACGCTGTGGAGCAGGACCCCATCCACGCTGCTGCTGCTGTTGTTGCTGCTGTTGAGGCGGTGGCTGCTGCTGGTACTGATCATGGTGTCCATACTGAGATGATTGATGATGCCCAGCTGGTGAGCCGTAATGCGATGAAGGCTGCTGCTGCTGCTGTGGCTGTGGCTGGTGCTGATCATAATAGGCATGGCCTTGACGAGATGGCATCCTTGGAGGGACCAGACGACTGCCACCCATTGCTGCCGCAGTTCCCGGCTGAGGACCCATGTTTCCATAGACAGGTGTGCCAATTCGGCCTGGCAGGTGACCTGTTGGAGTTTGACGCGCATATGGTGGCTGCGGTGTATGAGTCGTTCTTGGAATTGGCCCACCGTACTGATGATGGTTCTGTTGATATGGAGACTGCTGCTGCTGTTGCTGCTGCTGGTGTTGGTATGGCGGCTGCTGTTGTTGCTGTTGTTGATATTGATGATACGGTTGCTGCTGCTGTTGCTGTGGCTGTTGCTGATGAAGCTGCGATCCTGCACCTGGCGTACGTGGGCCTGGACCCGGCGTACCTGCAGGACGCGGACGCCCGTAGCTACCTGTCGAAGACGCAGGCGGCGGCCGGTGCATATCAGAACGTTTCCTTCAAGCGAGGTTGATCAAAGCGAAGTCGAGCTGGAAATCTGTGTGTGTGTGAGCAAATGCAGAGGTTGGAGGCAGAGAGAGCGACAAGTTTTTGTCGACGTGGAGCTCATCTGCACGAGTCGAACCACTGCCACTGCCACTGTCGCCACCGCTGCCGCTGCTGCCACAAATCTGACAACCCGACAGCAACACTCTGTCCGCCACGAGACAAAGATGACTTCAAGACAGCCGGTGATACTGAATGAATATGCCCTTAGAAAGTCCGTTAAAGACGGAGCGTGCTATGTGTGCTCAAAGCCAACGACAAGCTTGTTAACCAGTCCACCGCCAACGTCAGCATCAGCATCCAAATCTGCATCATCAACTGCATCGAGCACGTACACAGCTGACTGGTTCTACGTGTGCCCATCGCACTGCTCCGACCCAAGCTTTGGCTCGATCAAGATACCCGCACCAGACCAAGTGTCCAGCATGCCTGCCTATTCACCTCAACAGGCATCATCTCCATCTCCCAAAGACGACGTAAAATCATCCAAAGAGGGGCAGGATGCCAAGGCTGACGATAAAAAGAAGGATGACGATACACAAAAGCAATCTGCAACACCTGCACCAAGTGAGCCACCAAAGCCAGCTGGCCCAACTATCGTAACACTCCATCGAGATATCTTCTACCTTCGCGAGCGCATCCATGTTAAGCAATGGCAGGCTGCTGCAAGGTTGCAAATGCTTAACAGAGCCCCTTCTATTCCTGATAAACCTCTCCCAGGCGCAAAGTAAACAGGTTAGTTATAGATTATTAAACGCGGCTGGACACTGTTAAATTATGTTAAATTATAGGATGTTACCGCCGCTTGAGGTGGAATCGTCAGCTGAGTCGAGAATAAAGTCGCTTAAACTCATGATTGTTGACAATGAGCGCGGACGACGCAGTTGCTCAGCATCTCGATTTGGCTCAGCAGCATCAGAGGGAGATCTTGCACCCACAGAATCAGCACGCGCGCGAGTTTGTTGCTGTTGCTGTTGCTGTTGCTGGCGCTGACGTCGGCGGGATTGGCAGCTGCGTCTCATTATGGCTCTCCAGCGTTCATCAGGGTTGGGATTCGATGCCTCTCCACTTTCTTCACCCTCAGCCTCATCATCAATGTCAGCATCGTCACCATCATCATTATCATCATTATCATCATTATCATCAGCACCGTTGTCCGCGTGGTTGGTGCTCGTTGATGACGGTGCCACAGCTGGAAGTGCAATAATAAACTGTGACTGGCTAGTAACAGCGAGGCTAAATTGGACATCGTCTTCTGGCGATTGTGTAAGGATACTGACTCCGCCACTACTGATGGTGTGTGCCATCGTCACATTGGGTGTGCTGGGAGTTCGTGGAGTTCGTGGAGTACGTGGAGTGCGAGGAACCCTGCTCAGTTCATCTTCGTTCCATGCAACGCGGTAGTATGCAAAGTTGACAGGATTGGTTGCATTGTTGAACGTGGCTGACGACACTGAACGAAGACTACCGTTGCGTGATAGATCACCCAAATCTTGTAATTGTGGCTGCTGTGGTTGAGCGCCAACGAACACCTGCGACGGTGATACTAAGAATGGACTGAGGTTGCTGCCACTGCGGGATCGCATCAGCAGATGCTGTGGTGGGAGAATTGCAGCTTGGTGCGTGGGTCGAAGTGGCAGCGTTACAAGGCGATGGAAGTCATCGTCCGAATCATGAGCATCATCGTACTCCATCGGAATCTCCGTGTCCATGTCGACGCCATCGGATGGTCCATACAACGCTGTGTTTGGAGAATGATGACTGCCACTGACAGACAGCCGCGGAGTGCGACGTAGTCGTTCAGCCACTGCACGCTCCGTCGAGACATCCCAGCCAAGCTCATCCAGGTTCCAGGCATATGGACCGCGATGCGGCTCGTGCAGTTGTTCGTCTGGCTTGGCTTCGTGCACGGGCTGAGGAGTGGCACCAGACTCTTCTTCAGGCTGTTGCGGTTGCTGAGCCGTTTCAAGTGCAGCAGTTGGAGGCAGTGGAGGTTGACGATGGTCAATGATGCCACGTGGTGTGTTAAATGACACTGATGTGATCAAACGGCACTCGTATTCACCATTAGTGCCAGCGACTGCACGCAGTGTGAACGCTGTATCCAGCTTGAGTCCTTGGATTGGCGGAGGTGGAGCGGATACAGAAGAAGCGGCGTCATTGGGCTGTACAACTGTCGCCCCAGATTCAATCACCTCGGCAGCACGCAAGTCGACAGGCACTAGAGCGTCCCGCGGAATGTGCAATGATGGAGGTACGTTGCCAAAACTATGCTGATGGCTCAGAATGGATGGTTCATTGTTATTTGATGAGGTAACGAGATGTGGGATGAGCTGCTCATGATATGATTCAAGGAATTCACCAACAGTTTCCTCATTTTCGCGCTGAATTATGGCCACATCCTGTCGAGTGCTTGATGGCTCGTGAGCTAATGCTGAGGCAGCTGCAGCTGCAGATATATGAGGCTGACTCGCCTGGGAGTGTGGGGGTGCATGAGAATGCTGTAACGCATTGGCACTTGTTGCAGCAGGTGATTCTGTGGTTATCTTTTGAGGCAAACGTCTTTGAAATCGTGTCTCTGGCTGCTGTTGATGCTGCTGTTGATACTGTTGCTGATGCTGTTGCTTTGACTGATCAGAATGGTGTCGATGATGGCGCTGAAGTCTGGACTTGAGTAAATGCGGTGGTAATGGATGATCGCCAATGATTGGGTTGACTTGAATCGGTGCATCTCGCATCGCTTGTGTGCCGTGGTCATTGGACACTGAAGCCGGAGCTATAGTAGAAGACATTGATGGATGGACAAACAAAGCTTCCTTAGCCACCAAATCCTTTTGAAATACTCGAGATCGAAGATACTCGCCATCACATACGTGTGACGTTGGCCACTGACGCTCTTGAGCTGAGATTGAGTGACTATGCTGCTGCTGGTGGTGGTGATGTGGCCGAACTGTAGTGCTGGCAGCGTTGGCATCGACACTGGGTTGTTCATGTGGTGGGCTAGTTACCACTATATGAGGAGGTATCGCGATACTGGATGGAATAGGCAATGAAGGAGGCTGAGATGGCTGCTCGCTAAGCTGGGCTGGATGGATTGCAGATTGTCCTACTATGTTTGCTGACATGGATGCACCAGATGCAGATTCAGGTGTAGATTCGTGAGTCTGGGATGCGGATGGTTCGATTGGCTTGAAGTATCGCTCTCGTGAGTACCGCAGGGCATCTTCGTTAATGAGATCCTGCCACGGCTGTTGTTGAGATGATGTCGCGTTCAACATAAGTTTGCCATCAAGCGCTGCCTCCTTGTCAAACTGAACTCCACATCCCTCGTGCCATCCAGAGACACGTCTATCGTGTACATCCCACCACTTGCTTGTGAACTCACGCACCGGCTGCGGAACCATGTCAACGAGTCTGCCTCCAATGGTGGCGATCTCGCCAGTGCTCTTGAACCGTTCCGTGCCTCGCCATGGCTTGGCCAGCCCTGGGCCAATGAAGTGTACTACACGAGCGCTACAACCAAACCGAACAAATGCTGGCGCATAGTCGTAAGCGCCTCCGCTGGCAACTGAGCTGGCAAGTGAGCTCATGACACCAACACCACTAACAGGGAGGTTATCCGTGAATGCCAATCGATTCGCTGGTGGACTAGTACTCCATCCTCGAAAGAACTCATTCAGCAGACCCTGGTCAGCGCCATCGAAGCTCCCACCTCCAACGCTCGTCCTGGCTGCAGCCATTGCCTTCAATGCAACAAATGTCTGAGCATTCGGCTCGCAAACAAATAGGCCGGAATTGAAGCAATCAGGCCATCCGACATCTGGGGCAGCTGCGATTCCCAGTGTGCCCAGATCGCGCGTAAACAAGTCGTCAATGTTTCGCAGCACCAGTGTGTCGGCATCCAAGTAAATGGCGCGCTTGAACTGCGTGAGATTCCAGACATGCAGCTTTGTAAATGTCACGCCAAGTTCCGGTCGGCCAAGCAGCTGTAGTTGATGGAATGCCCTGGAGTCGATCAAATCCACCTCCACGATGGCATCAAAAGCCCGCAGCATTCTGCTTTTGATGTTGGCATCAGTCAAGACGGCAGGTGTGGCCAGGCAGAGAATTGGGCGACTGGTGCCACTCTCGCGCAGCGAAAAGGCGAGCGTCTCGACACCAGGAACATAGTCTGTGCTGGTGACCAACGTCACGTACGCTTCCGCCATCTCTTGCGGTTTACTCAGCACGGCAGCAGCTTTTGGAACGCGTTTTTTTGTTAACAAAAAGGTCAAAGATAAAAACAAGGATGGGTTGACGGGTTTGTTAAGTGGCAGCACGTGCACGTGTGGTCGTTGTTGCTGTCGAGATGCTGTTGCTTCTGCTGTTGCTGTTGCTGTTGCTGTTGTTACTGTTGAGATTAGTGGATGTGCACGTTCGCGCGGTTCTTAGTTGAGATGAGGCAAAAAACTGTTATCTGGAAAAGGCAACATCGATAGGACAGAGAGAAAGAGAGAGAGGGAGGAGGAAAGAGACAGCGTGCATCATGTACATTGACAGCAACGGCGTCATTCCTATCTGTGGTGGCCTGACGCCGGCTGATATCAGTCCTGATTGTGAGCACACTCACACAACGTAGAGTATTCTGCACACGCACCAACTCTGCCATCCAGTATCGATTGATAATCGTTTTTTATCAATAAGGCATTCATTCATTCATTCATTCGATCAATCAGCGTCGATCAACTAACTAACTAGCTAGTTAACTAACAAACAAACTAACTAACTATACAAACGTGTTCATTTGAAATTTGGGTGGTTCATACCGCATTGCATTTAGTTCTGACCGGCGTAAAACTTCTCCAAGAACGTTTGTGGCTTTGGGTCGGCTTCGTCACGAGCAAAGTAGTTCATCAAATGGCTGGTTTGCTTCCATACATTGACAGTCTCGCGCAGCTCGAGCTCGCCCTTGAACAACATGATGTCGATGACCTTCAGATTGGTCTCGTAGCGGTTCTTTTCGAACTCCTCGCGAACCTTGCTACGGAGGACAACCTGCGGAAGCGACAGTTGGTAGAAGCGCGTGATCGACGGGAGAGATTTCAGCCAATCTCTGTACAGCTGAATAGTGCGCTGTCTGGAGTGAGCCAGCGACGATGACACTTGTGTCTTAACCGGTGGGATAAGCGGCATGGCGGCTGCAGATCGGGAGACGTTTCGGGTGCGATTTTGAGTTTGCAAAGAAAAAAATGCGGCCGGGAAGTGGAAAGAAAAATAAGTGAACGAGTTGGTTTCGGTACACAACTACATCTCCCAATGTCATTATGTGTATTGTAACGATCAAATATGGTTAAAGACAGTGGTTTAAAGTTCTTCGTGCGCTGGCTTGGCTGGCTCTGCCGCCTCGGCCTCCAGTGGCAGTTCACCAGACTCAACAATCTTGACATCCTTAACAGGCTTGTCGAGGCGATCAACCTCGGCATCGCCAATCTCCTTGACAATCTCCAAGCCCTCAAGCACCTTGCCGAAAACGACATGGCGGCCGTCGAGCCAGTTGGTCTTGTCAAGAGTAATGAAGAACTGCGAGCCATTGGTGTTTGGGCCAGAGTTGGCCATGGACAGATAGCCGGCGCTGAAGTGGCGCAGCTTAAAGTTCTCGTCATCGAACTTTGCGCCGTAGATGCTCTTGCCGCCAGTGCCGTTGTGGTTGGTGAAGTCGCCGCCCTGGATCATGAAGCCCTTGATAACACGGTGGAAGATGGAGTCCTTGTAGCCGAAGCCGTTCTCACCAGTGCAGAGCTGCAGGAAGTTGGCTGCGGTCTTTGGCACGGTCTTGCCAAACAGGCCAATGACGATGCGGCCGGCTGGCTTGTCGCCGATGGAGATATCCAGGTACACCTTGTTGGTGACCTTGGGGCCCTTAGCGGCGGCCGCCAGGGACGAGAGCAGGGTAACGATCGTTACCAGCAGAACAGCGAACAGACGCATTGGTTTCGTGGTTCGAGTAAAATTCAATCTGGATGAGTTGGTCAGTTCTGGGAGAGCAAGACTCACTTCTCTTCTTCCTCCTAACGAGTGAGAGAGAGAGAGCTCACGGGGATGCTGGCAGTTGTCCAAAATAAAGCTGACGACAACCACACGGCAGGCGATGATTGGCCAGAATTCCTAGTGCCATCGTCGGGTTTGAACATTGCCGAAATTTCGATGTCATTTGATGGCTGATGGAGGATGGCTGATGGCTGTTCGCTGCTGTGATGGTGGGTTTGGAAGCGCCGCATGTCCGGTGCTTGCGTAGACAGAGTTCTACGGCCTTTCGTCCTCTTCCTTTCACCACCCCTACAAGCTGACTTTGACTGACTTCGACTGTTCCGTACACACACACACACCTTATATTCCTTCTGCTGACCTTGACTTTGACTTTGACATTAACTTTGACTGAGCGAAATGAGCCTAGCAACCAACGTTAGAGATAACATCCCAGCTACGACACCAGCTGTCAAGTATGTAGCCTTTGCTGGCTGCCTGGTATGGAGCACCTCCCCGTCGACTCTCGAGATTCTCCCGCGCGGTTTGCTTGTTGCTCAGATCACCCCTGCCGCTGATGGAGCAGATGCAGCGTCATCTAGAAACCATGCGGGCAAGAGTCGCATTGTTAGACTCGACCGCCATATTCCCGACGACCGTCTCATGACCGCGGCCAGCCTCGCCGCGGAGCTTAATGTAGCGGCCGATCAAATATCCCTAACTGTGCTGAAGGAAGGCCAGTTCCTCATTCCTGGATTCATTGATACTCACATCCACGCTCCACAGCTGCCGTTTGCTGGCTCTGCCCAAGATTTGCCTCTGCTGGACTGGCTTCAGCACTACACGTTCCCAACCGAAAAGGCATTTGAAGATATTGAGTATGCGAAGCAGGTGTATCCACTCGTTGTCGACAGGTTGCTGACGAGCGGAACAACAGCGGCGGCATACTACGGAACGATCCATGTGGAGGCGAGCAGGCTGCTGGCAGATATCGCGCGCGAGCGTGGACAAAGAGCGTACGTGGGCAAGGTGTGCATGGACACGAATGGCGGCAGCAACGGGTATGTTGAAGAGAGCACCGAGGCTAGCATTGCCGACACTGAGAAGTTCATCCATGCTGTTCTTGGTGACAATGGCGGCGATGCTGCCCAGACCAAGGGCAGGCTTGAAATTGTCGCAACTGATGACATGCTGGTTCAGCCGATTATTACACCGCGGTTTGCCATCACGTGCACTCATCAGCTCATGTCTGCATTGGGCGATATGGCACGCAAGTACAACCTGCCGATCCAAACCCACATGTCTGAGAATGTGAACGAAATCAAGTACGTGCGCGAGCTGTTCCCAGACCAAGAAACGTATGCCGACGTGTACCTTGCTGCCGGGGTGCTGACTGACCGCACCATTCTGGGCCACTGTGTTCATTTGACTGAGCGCGAGTGTTCACTGATCAAGGAGCACAATGTTGGCATTGCGCACTGTCCCGTATCCAACATTGTTTTACGCAGTGGCGTTTTGGATGTTCGTGGATTGCTGCATGCTGGTTTCCGCAAGATTGGGCTGGGCACGGACGCTGCTGGAGGCTATGCACCGTCTATTCTCTCGGTGATGCGCATGGCCACCACGGTATCTAAGGTTGCATCGATGCAGAAGCATGAGCATTTCCCCTCAGTCTCTCAGCCCTTGGCGTACACGTCGCCATTCTCTTGCCATGATGATGAGAAATTGGCACGCCACCTTGACCTCAGCGAAGTGTTCTACATGGCGACACTGGGCGGCGCACGTGTAATGGGCATGGACTCTAGAGTGGGCTCGTTTGAGACTGGCAAGGAGCTTGATGCCCTCGTCGTTGATTTGGGATGCCGTGGCTCGCCAGTAACGCTGTTCCCACACCCGCCAACTCGGTCGTTGGACGGAGGCGAGCTAAGAAAGCAGTTTGAGCTCTTCGAAAAGTTTGTGTATCTAGGCGATGATCGCAATATTCGACAGGTGTTTATTGACGGTCGCTTGGTTCACTCTAAACAGTAGAACCGCTTTAAACTTGTTAATCTTGTGAAATACTTTAATAGTTGTTAAAAATATAGCAAAAAGAGTGAGAGTAAATTAAGAAACGGGGGTGTCAGTTAACCGTATAAAATCAGCAACTCCAGGCGGCACTCCGGCGAGAATATCCTCAGCCGATGGCTCCAATGTACCAAAGAGTGCGCCAGCGGATGAAGCGTGTGTCATTAGTGGTCCATGTTGCTGTTGCTGCTGCTGCTGTTGTTGCTGTTGTTGTTGAGGTAAAAATTGATGAATGGAAGGTAAAAGAGGACTTGAGGCAATAATTGTAGATGGTGGAGGTAAAGTGTCCAGTAATGAACTGCTACTACTCATTCCTATCGGTGGGAAGAGTGCTGTTGTTGGTGTCCTTTGTGCACTATTTTGCTGTTGGTAATGATGCTGATATTGTTGATACTGAAGCTGAGCCAAGAATGGACTTGATGTGAATGATGCATTTCCACTTGCACCTCCACTGCCTCCACCACCGCCGCCGCCACCACCAGTCATCGATAGCGATCCTAGCCTGAGCGATCCAATATTCTGAGGCTGTGGTTGTTGTTGTTGTTGCTGTTGTTGCTGCTGCTGCAATTGCTGCTGCTGCTGTTGTTGTTGCAACTGATAGTTAATATCGGGTGCACCGAGGAGGATGTTTAGAGATTGCTGAGCAGTGGTTGATAGTTGCATATACTGTTGATATTGGTGTGGCTGTATTGTTAGAGGCAATGATGTCATAATTTGTGACTGGGTTGGATATGGTTGTTGTTGTAGCTGTTGTTGTAGTTGTTGTAGTTGCTGTAGTTGCTGTTGTTGGTAGTGATGTTGCTGTCTTATGTTGGCGGCTGAGCGTAGTTGCAAATGGTGATTATGAGGAGGTGATATCAATGGTTGATCGATTGATGAAATGTCAGATGAATAACTGGGCAGATAGGGTGTGTAATGCGATGTATTTTGTGAGAACTGCTGAGGCAAACTGAGCGCTGATGATGCTGCTGATGACGACAGCTGATATTCTGTGCTGAGCGAGCCGATGTTATTAAGAGGGGCTGCAGTTGATGCCATGTCAGATATATTATGAGAGCTATTTCCACCAAATAGTTTCAATCCATTTCCATTCATTCCACTTAATCTCGGCGATGTTAGCATATCAGGCAGATAGCCAAACGAGGGTGAATGCAACTGCGATCCAATTCCTGCTCCAAATAAACTCTGCTGATGCTGATGCTGAATGCCTGCAATGCTGCCACGTGATCCAATAGAACTCACCCTTGCCCCACCATTCATATCAACTGCACCTGCATCATGATACGCAGTAGCCACAGTCGCTGCAGTACGTCCCCCAGCGCTTAATGATGTCAGCGATCCTCCACCGAGACCAAGTAGTGATATCGGGTTTCCAGCCGCAGCAGAAGAGTCCGAAGTTGCCGATGTTGGTGAAGGTTGCTGTTGTTGATGTTGATGTTGGTTGAGAAGGGCGGGACGGGATGCTAGAGGAGATCCAGGCGAGATGGCCATCTTTTGCATTCTGCTGGCGGCTGATATAGACAAGGAGAGGGCAGGAGCAGTAGCAGGAGCGGGAGCAGCAGACACCGATTGACTGATAGTTGGCAGAGAACCAAGTGCAATCAATGATGATGATGAAGAGGATGATGATGATTTGGCTTGTCGATGCTCTGGTGGAGCTTGTGCTGAGCTAGTCTTTGATAGATCAGATGCCAGGCCAGAGAATACGATGACTTCCTCATCAAAGTCGCTATCAATGTCTTCATCGACATTGGCAGCTGGAACAGCGTCAACCTCTTCATCCTCGTCATCAATAGTGTCAATGGGTACATGCACTGGTGGAGGAGCAGAGGAAGGCTGGCTGTGCAATCGAGGCAATGCAGATTCGTTAACAGTGAAGCTGAATGCACTTGATTTGACTGCGGTAGTTAACTGGAGAATAGTCTGAGCCGGTGCTTTCCCGCTGGCTGATGGTCTAGTCACAAACTTTGCAAACTCCAGTACATCAGGAAGGCGGCCCAATACATCTCTGAATGTGAATGCACTCTGTGGTGGAATCCAATTGTTGATGGATAGTCTCTCGTACAACTGAGCTTGCTGGGATGTAGCCAAGTTGCCGCCGGTTACACCTGATCTCCCGCCAACTGATATATGTGATCCAGATATTGCACGCTGCATCGCTGTACGATCAGATAACAACTTGTATCCAAGCAAATCAACATCTTCGGCAAAGAGTTTCACTGGCTGGGAATGACTCTGGCTGGAAGAGGAGCCAAGACGGCTGAGCAGCTCATTGAATGTCAACTGCGAGAACATGTTAAGAGCCGATGTGAGCGAGTGAATCCAATTGTGATCACTGAGCAATCCAGACGGAGGAATGATCTGGGCAATCAATCCATCCAACAGCCATACGGCGTAAAATCGAGCGGCTGGTAGAGCGCGACGCAGTGCAGTTGACACTGCTGAGGTGGACGATTTTTGCTGTTGTTCTGACGCTGATTTGGCAGATACAGCTGCTGACTCTGTAGTTGGCGACGAGAGTGAAGCACTCTTGATCTGGATGGAAGCTGATTGACGAGTTTTGACGTAAGGACGTAAATGCTCAATAACACAGTCTAATAAAGCGGAGGCAGTGCCAAGTGCATGAGTCCAAGCGGCGCACAAAAGAATCTGCTGTTCGGCAACAGTGTTCGATGAATCCGATTGCAGGAAGTGTTGAAGGGCAGCAGCGCTAATTCCGGCAAACTTGACCAATATATCAGACGAGATACTACCAAGAGCCAGCTGCACACGAAGACGAGCATTCCAGGACGAGACTGCTTCATCCAATTGTTGATCGGAGTCTTTATCACCAGCAGGCCGGGCAAAGAAGATGCGTGCATGAATCTTCATAAAATCGCGGCTCAGTGAGACACGCTCATCAATTTCGCCAGTAGGTTTGTCGCCGTTGCGGAGGGAATTGGCCAGTAACACACGCATATTCTCCACGGCTGTCACAAATGGCGTTTCAATGATGAGACTGCGGTAGTAGTAGAACAGAGCCTGCAATTTCTCACCAGATTGCGTGGCCACAATGGCAAGTTGATTGTATGGATGGCCATTGTTGGGCTGCATGCATATAGCTTGCAGATAGAGACGCGAGGTTGCTGCCCAGCGAGTACCAGAGTTGCCCTGCGTCGAGTCACCAGCTGTGGTGCTGTTGCCGTTTGGCGCTGCTGATACAGGCGAAGGCTGTTGTTGTTCAGTTTCGCCTTTGAGCAACTCTGCGTAGCGAGCAAGATCACCCAAATGAATGAATAGGCGATGCAGAACAATCTTGGCACTCTTCAGCCGATTTGGCTCGCGCTGATTGTTCTGGTCCAATCGCAGAATGCCAGTGTCTGGATCAAGGCCATGCTGTGCACCAATGTCACGAACAAGACTCTGATAAAAGCCAGAAGAGTCCTGCAAGAAGAGAGTAAACTGAGCTATACTGCTGCTCAGACTATCGCGCAGACTTGGTGGTGGTGGTGGCTGCTGCTGTTGCTGCTGCTGTTGCTGTTGTTGTTGTTGTTGTCCTCGATTTGGTGGCTGTGGTGGCTGTGGTTGCTGCGGATTTTGGCGCTGACTGCGGATAAGGCGTCGATAATACTCAATGGGCCGATAGAAGGCGACTTTCCAAAGACGAATGTCAATGTCACTGGCAGCTGCATAAGAGGTGTTCGCGAGGAAGCAGCGACGGAATGCCTGACGAGTGTTAATAACTTGGCGGTCGAATCCACGAGTGCTGGGCGGAATCGCAGCAAGTGCATTCTCTTGTGAAGTGGCCAGTTCAACCAGCGCAGCCATCTCGCCGCTTGGACCCGATAATCGACGCAATCGATTGTTATTGGACACACTAGCGGCAATGGTGGTGGTGCCAAGAGGTGTTGTGCTCTCGGATGCAGCAGCAGAAGGACCGGATGATGGCGAAGCACGAGCAGACGAACCAGACTGCGAAGAAGGGTGACGACGGCGACTATCGTGTAGCATTGGCCGCGATGACTTCACACCAGGGTGATTCATGTCGATGATGTAACAAAAGAAAACGACGAACAGTGCACCGCACAGTCTGCCGATACTAAGTCAAGAGCCTCTCTCCCCAACGACTTCTAGTCCAGCAGTCAGTCCCGATGCAAACCTGTTGTTCACAGATGAGACGTAGAGGATAACGACCGCGGCAGTTATGTTACGAAAGCGTGCCGATATCACGTGGAGCAGAGGTAGACGACACCAGCTGCGAAGCCGAGCCCGCACTGTAGAGGTGAGTGTGTGCTGAGGAACTGCCGATCAAATCCGAGCGCTGGAGAACTGATGAGGTCGAGTAGAACCCCTTTCTGGCTCGATGGGCAAGTTGCTGGCGTAGTGAGCTGATGATTCTACCTGCGCAGTTGGAAAAAGAGCTGGTGCCGATACTGTTGCTGCTGTTGATGTTGCTGCTGCTGCTGCCACTGCCGCTACTGACTGGTATTACTACTGCTGTTGGCAGCTGTGGTGCGGTTGATCGTGGATCAAAGTCAAGAAAAAACTGTAAAGGAAATCAACACGCAAAGCAAGGAAAAAAAAACAATCCAGCGAAACGAGAAACGGCATTGGACAGCGAGTGAAACGCGATACGCTTGCAGATGGAACAACTGCCGCCGCCGCC
>MU602699.1:52400-78714 GCA_025201865.1 Ramicandelaber brevisporus | reverse complement strand
CAACCCAGCATGCCGGGACAAATAACAAAAACAAAATAGCAAAAGCAAAGACAATTGTCAGTAAAAACAAAGGGAAACAAAAACAAAACAAAACAAGCTCGTGCACTACTCAGGAGTTAGTTGATATCACTTGTTGGCACTTGTTCAATAATGTGTGCGTGATTGTTGATGGATAGACATACCTTTTTGATAGTAAGCGACCATCTGGTGACAATCCCACTCCAGATGGATACACTTTTGACAATGGACTGCCCATGTTCATTGAGGGCGGTGATGATATCTCCACATCATCCATATCCTCATCCTCTCCTGTCTCGCCAGTAACAATGCTCTTTGATAGTGGTGACGTAGCTTGTCGCTGCACACTTCCACTCCTGACCACGGTCACTGTTGATACATCCTGCTGTTGCTGCTGTTGTGACTGCTGCTGTTGTTGTTGCTGTGGCTGTGGCTGTGGTTGTTGTTTCTGTTGCTGTCTATCGTTATCACTGCCCTCAACATCCGATCCTTCAGCTGATGATGTTTCATTTACGGCTGAATGTGACATTTGTGACGCTGATCCTGCCGCTGATGACGACGACTTGTCCGATCCGTTTTTAGTTTCTTTGCTCTTGTTTCTTCCCCATGGCAATCTACTGCTTCCAGACTGCGAAGATGGTGAAAATGCAGCTGCAACAATTGATGGCAAATTGCGGAATGAGAAGCTTCCCATTCTTTTGCCAGGTGACGGCGGGATGACAACCACCGGTGGACTGCCTCCCACTGTAGCTCCTTCCGCTGGCGCTGCTGCTGCTGCTGCTGCTGCTGTTGTGTCGCCACTATTACTCTCGCCTGCAACAGCACCCGACTGTTCAAGACTGGTAATAATGACAGAAGGCGGCGTTGCTGTTGCTGCTGTTGCTGTTGTTGTTGTTGTTGTTGCTCCTACTGCTGCTCCCACTGTTGTTGCTGTTGTTGTCTCACCACTAAAGACAGTACTTGGAGAGGGATCAGCCTCGCTCACAACAGTTGCATCAACAGACGACACTACTGCTGCTGTCGGTGGTTGAACAAGCGTGGAGGACGGCGTTGTTACAGGAGGAGTAGAGCCGACACCGGTACTAGAGTTGGCCACCTCGCCGGCCGCAACAGACTCAGACGTGGTAGACTCGCCATTTCCTGACACTGCAGAGGCAGCAGCTTGGCTGTATGATGACCGGCTGGTAGCGCGAGTCACCTTGGCGCGTTGCGTCTCCAACCACGTTGGCATTTAAAAAAACAAAAAGAAGTCCGAGGAAGATGGGAGAACGTATCTAAAGAACGAGCTAGATCGTTGAAGCTGACGTCAAGTTGCGAGAGGCGTACAAAACAACAAAAAAAAAACGAGGTAGCAAAGAAGGAAAGAAAGAAGGAAGGGAGGAAGGAAAGAAAGAAAGCAAACAGTACCAACCGTAGTATTCCTCTCGCGACCCTTGATACACACAGGCAAGTAGAACAATCGAGAAGCAGGCAGAGTGTAATAAAGGAGGTGCAGGAAACAATAGTCGATCGGGTTTCTGTTCTGTTATTTTTTGAAGAAGAAAAGAAAGAGTGCTGATGAGCCAACAAATATGCGCAAAAATCGTCGATTGTGGTGAACTGTGCTTGCAAACACGTCGACAGCCATTGACACCCAGCCAGCGAGCCAGCGAGCCAGCCAGCCAGTGTGAACGAGCACTAATTGGCAGATTAATTTGACTGGCTGTGGGAAATCTAAATTGCAATGCGTGGCTGCAGACGGATGAACTTTCATACTGCAAATACGAACATACATATACACACGCGCGTGTAGATACGAATCTACAATGGAAGAAAGCAAATCAATGAGAGGATTCGCCTCTATATATTTCACTCCATTCCTCTCACAATACCCTCATATGTTCACACTCTGTGCAAAGTAAAATGTTAACTTGGTTCCTATTGTGAAGTTGCGATTTGCAGTCTGTCTGTGTGAACCTGTATGCCAATATCGAGAACAGTAAACTGAAGATGGAGAGTCGCTTGAACTCAAGGACTAACTGTAACTTCATCATCAGCAGAAAAAAACATCATCCATTCTCAGCCTGCAAAGTGATTCATCAACTATTGCCAGTGATAGTCAAATGTATTCTTAGACATCTGGTACCAAGTGAGCACATTGCGCAGCTCCATAGTGAAAAATTGGTCAATAAACTCGCACTCATCCTTCACCTCTTCCCCCTCTTTCCAGTGACCCTATTACGCTAGCAATCGGATACTGTTAATCCGAGAAGCCGCGTTCTAAATATATCTCAAGCGAGTCCGACCAGGATAAATAACCATCAATCGAGCGTCTTGATTCTGTTCGCTCCTTCGCTGCATCTTCTCTCCATCATCCGCCACCCCGCCTCACCTCCTTACTTTTGTGCCAGATATATTTTCAGCCTTTCTTCTTCGTCTTCTTCTTCTTCTCACCACCAACCAACCAATCAGCCAATCAATCCAAATGAAGGTGCACTCTTTTCTGCTAGTGCTCCTGTTTGTATTGCTCCAGCAAGCAGCCACTGTCGTGCTTGGTGATACACCGAACGCAGCGGCGGATGCAGCGGCAGCAACAACAACAACAGCGAAGCGCTCCACTGTCCTTGGCTACGTTTACGATGAGTTTGAGCTCCTCGACCTAGTTTGAGCTCCTCGACCTGTTTGGCCCACTGGAATTGTTCGTCTACGTTCCAAATCTCGATATCCGCATCGTCTCTGCTGATGGTCGTCCGGTCCGCTCACGCGGCGGTGTCGTGGTATCAGCCGATTACTCTTTTGACAACGCTCCTACCAAGCCCGATGTCTTTTTGATTCCAGGCGGTCTAGGCACTTGGTCGGCTGCCAACTCTACTGCGGCCATTGACTTTGTCAAGAAAGCCGCTGCCGGCACCAAGAAGATGACATTGTCCGTGTGCACTGGCGCTGCGCTGATTGCAAAGGCTGGTGTGCTTGACGGTAAGCGTGCTACAACCAACAAGGTTGTGTTCAAGGAGGTGCTGGCACCAAGAAGACGCTGATTGCAAAGGCTGGTGTGCTTGACGGTAAGCGTGCTACAACCAACAAGGTTGTGTTCAAGGAGGTGATGGAATACGGCAAGAACACGAAGTGGGTGTACCATGCACGCTGGGTCGAGGATGGCAATGTGATTTCGTCGGCTGGCGTGTCGGCTGGCATTGATGCAGCTGCGCAGCTGATCAATCGTATCTGGGGTCTCCCGGCGGCGAAGTTTGCCGTGAACAATGCCGAGTATGTCTGGAACACTGATCCAAACAAGGATGACTTCTCTGGCCTCTATCCAGATCCGACCAAAGGCAATTAACTGATTTCCATAACAGAAACAACTTTGATCCTTTTTTAAAGTAGACTCTGTTCACTGTGTACTGTTTACTGTTGAGTAAAGTGAGTGGAGTGAGTGGCGGCCAATGTGTATTTTTAAACACTACAAAAGCAGAAAACAACAAACTGCAAACTGCAATACACGTCGGATATGCTGTCGATTCACTCTCATTTTCCACTGACTGGTTCAACAAATATGCCGCACTTGGGCAGATAAAAGTGGGCTGTCGATTTGACTGTGCTTTTCCACTGTCAGCATGGATGCCGCAGACTGGGTACATGGCATGTGCTGCTTGGTTGGTGTCACAATATTCGTTTTCTTCCATTCCTCGTTGCCAAGGCAGCTCACTTCCGTTATACTGTTATACCGTTCAGCCAGTCAAGTTAGAAAGACAGAAAGATAGAAAGATAGAAAGATAGAAAGAAAGAAAAGTAAATTACATACAAAAAGCGCCATCGCCATTGCTGATACGCCGGCCACTCCTCCTCCTCCTCGTGCTTCGTTCCAGTTCTTTTTGCTGTGATACAAACATCAAACTCAGCTCCGTGCATCTCGTTTATTATTCTTTCCTTCCTTCTTTCCAAGCGCTTTTTGACAACATCAAGTAAGCAGAAGCTGCTGAACGAACGAACGAACAGTATAAAGCAGAACAGCAGCCAGCTCGAGCAACAGGAAGCACGTACTGGGCCACTACTGCTGAACTGCGTTATAGAAGATCACTCACACATTTCATACACATACACTCTCTTGCTTTTTTCTTTTTTCGAAGGGCTGTCAATCATTTCCAGCTAGCACACAGCACACACAACACATACATACATACGGAACTGCGGCAACACTCGCTCTCACACAACAACAGCACATATTTCTCAAACAACGGCAGTTAGCATGTCTCATCTGCAGCAGCAGCAACAGCGGCAACAGCGGCAACAGCAGCAACACAGCCGGTCGAGCGACAAACGCTCGCTGTTGCTAATGCTCGTGCTGATATTGAGTGTTATTCAGCTATTACCAATCTCAGTTATTGCACAACCATCTCCATCGTCAACTCCGACAGTAACATCAACGTCAGCTTTTCCATCGGCATCTGGATCGGCAACTTCTGTAACTGCGTCTGCATCTATACCGCCGAGTTCAGCATTGAGCTCAACCAGTGTTCCTGCGCCAAGCTTATTGCCTCCTCCACAGTCAAACTGGTTCATGCTTCAGCTTTTGCAGGGCAATGCGACGATGCAGAGCACAACAACCAGCATCATGTCCCAAGTAGCATTAGTTGCAAATTCATCAAAATCTCGCATGGCGATTGCGCAGTCATGGCCGGGAGTCGATCGAAACACCTATGTTACAGTATCCAGACCAATATTCAACTTGGCGACATTTACAAATTTGACTCTGCCATTGACTCCGTATACATTCATTGCAATTGCAGCCATCGATGCCACTGCGCCAGATGCATATCAGGCAGTATTGACAGCAAAGCAACAGGCAGCTGGAGCCGAGAAGTTTGAATCACTATTCCTATTCCATCAGCCTGGCTACAAAAACATAGTGGATAAGAACGTGACTATTCCCAGTGGTGCATTCACTGACGGCAAAGGTGTATTACAGCCGCCAGCTGTTTCAGAGTCAGTGCTCCCGAACTTCCCAGTGACTCCATTCGGTGGCAAAGGTCCATCAGTTCCACCACCCAACAGTGCAGGCTTTGTGTATCCAGGATTGGATCCAGCAGATGAAGCGTCTCTCCGATTGTTTAACATGGCATACAACACTACAAACAACCCGCAGTTCTTTACAGTTATTCTCAATCCAGATCAAGGGCGGCTCTTGAGGGACATGGTTGATGCCTCAACATTTCCACCCACCAAATCATCAATTGGCGTTCTTGACATCATTATCAGCTTTGTACCTTTGCTCGCAGATGGCACTCCGAGTTTAAATGACAATGTGAATATATCTGGATTTACAGCGTGGGCATGGGTGGTTGGTGGGTTTGGATTGGCAGTGCTAGTACTGGCAGCATCCTATAGTTTGTACAAAAGGGTTGTCAATAGACACTTGCCATTTAGTGAGAGAGAGCGACTGCTAATTCAAGATGTGGCCAGACAGTTGGCTTCTCATCAGCGGAGACTGAACAGAAGCAGACCTCCTCCAACAACTGATCCAAAGCGCTTCCCTGAAATTGTACTGACTAAGGACAACCTTGCCTCAGTGCTGGACCAGAGACATCAGTATTCAGTTGTAGAAAGCAAGGAGAAGGCAGACGATAATGTCAATGATACTCATCCACTGGCTGCAACATCAACTGACACAATCGATGTAGTGAGTCATCCAGAAACCAGCGCCACAGCAGACACTAACAACAACAACAACTCAAACGAGGGCGATGTTGTAGGCAGTAGCGATGATGATGAGGATATGGACATGGATAATGAAGATGCACATCGCGAGACTGAAGCTGAGATTGCAGTGGCTGCATCTGCCACAGCTGCAGTCGCTGCACATCGACAGGCTACAACCTCTCATTCCTTTGTTGATGCTGGTTCTACTGCTAACAATATTGTTAATAATAATGGTAATGCCGAGCCATGCAGTATATGCCTCGATGACTATGCGGTGGGAGACACTGTTAGATTGCTGGATTGCAAGCATATATTCCATACAGATTGCATAGATCCTTATTTGTCGCGCACATCTGCCAAATGTCCACTATGCAGAACAGATTTGCGTACAAGCAGTGAAGTCGAGCAATACGAAAGAAACACTCAGCAGGCTACTGGTGAGGCATTGGCCCAAGCCTTCAATGAAAGAATCACCTCAGCCTCTTCTGAAGGCGTGGCTAGATTCAGAGGCGGCAATGGTGGGCCACTGAGGGTTGTAGTTAGAGACCCGGCTACAAACAGAATTATGATGCAATTTGTGACCAATGTATTTAATAGAGGTGATAACACATCTAATGAACAAGAGCAGCAACAGCAACAGCAGCAGCAGCAACAACCACTAACTTATGTGGAAAGAATGCGTCACTCTCTAGCTAATGTAATCAACCGCAGAACCAATCAGCCTACAAATGAAACAAACAACAGTAATCCAGCTGAAATGGAGACAATTGTAGTCAATGTATCCAGATCAAGAGCCAGACGCCGCAGAACTCGTCGAACTGCCGCTGAAGTTGCTACATCAAACAACCCTGCTCCAGCCACATTCCCTCCTCCTGCATAATACCATACCTTTCTTCCTTTCTTCCTTTCTTTCTTCCTGTGTTTGTTTGTTTGTTTGTTTTCTTTCCTTCTTTTACTATATATTTTATTATTATTTTCGCGCTACTCATTAGTTACTTTCCCCTCCTACTCCTCCTCACTCTCTATTTAACATACTTTTGCCAAATCAACCAATTTGCCGCTTTAAACGAATTGTTGTAAAAATAGTGGCAGTAATTAAGTAGTCTTGAAATGGAAGTTATCAACAGTCTCGTACAACATTCCGTCTTCGCTAAGTTTCTTTACAGCCAGCTTAACTGCGTCCGAAGTAGCCATATTAGCCAACAGGAGAGTGAGCGCATCAACGTGCATTCCTTGCTCGCTCTGGTCCTTTTTGACCTCCATAAACACTGCCTTCTCAACTGGACTCAAAGCCGACAAATCCACCTCGCCCGCAGCGCCACTAGCGTCTCCTCCTCCTCCTGCTCCTCCAGCAGCAGATCCACCATTGCCAGCAATTAGGCCATTCTTTCTCTGATAGTACAGAGATGATTCAATGGCCGCCAAGTAATGGAATGTAATCTGATTCGGATCCGTTACTTGGGATACACTCATTGCATTCACATTCATCTTGCTGTTAAACGATCTCAAACCACCAACAAAGAATCCATATTTCTCAATGGGACAGCCTGCTTTGCCACCTGCATCGCTTCCATCATCTTCATCGTCAGCTGGATCGTCTGGATCCTCAACCATAAACTCACGCACCTCAATAGTGCCTGTGCCATCTTCAATCGTGTATGTCAGAATGTTGCCCTGCTTTTTGATACGACGAACGACAGCCACTACGGATACCTGAGTGACTTCACTGCCGTCCAACAGCAAGATGGATTCGGAATGGCCAGCAGGGATACGGTTGAGCTGGGCAATCGTAACTGGGCGAAGAGAGTTTGCCTTGCGACCACCACCACCACCACCGCCACCGGAGCCTCCAGCAGTGGAGTCAGCCATACCGCCAGCAGAGGACATAAAGCCGCCTCCGCCTCCGCCAGAGCTTGCACCACCGTAACCGCCGCCATAACCGCCGCTGCCGCCGCTGCTGCTTCCACCGTAGCCGTACATTGTGAGTATATGTGTTTTAATCAGCGCGCGAGTTGTTTGTACTTGCTTGTTTGATTTCGAAAAAAGAAAGAAAAAGAAAAACTGTGTTGATCACAGAGAGAGAAAAAGGAGACTGAGAGAGAGAGAGAAAGCAAGGAAGAAAAAGAGCTATTCAAAACAAACACAACACAACACAAGCAAACATTCCGCAGTTTCGATACAAAATAAAAAAAAACATCCTTTTATATTTACTCTGGATGGCAGAAGTGCGAATAGGCAATAGAAGCAGAGATAGTGGTCGGACGAGAGGAGGTGTAATTCATCTGTAGCCTGCGAGTGATTTGCGATATTACTGGTGTTGAGTCTTTTGAGCTGGAATCATCGTCAGGCTCTGCAGGGTGTCTCACAGTTTCAGATAGTATGCGTGTGCGTGTGATCAGTAGGAGGTAGCCGTGTGAATAGACGAAGTGCTTCAAGGTCTTCACACAAACGTGATGGCACCAGTGGTGTATCAATATCACCATTTCGAAAAGGTGCAAAGTCATGGCAGTTGAATCCAGGTTTGACGTGTTGTAGTTCTTCTATTGACTTCTTGGAGCTTTTAAACAATCGGAACATCATTAGCACTTTATTACCTTCTCACAATAATCAACATTGAATCTGCAATATTCTATACTACACACTACTCGTCAGATCGTGTAGTACTAATCCCTCTTCTTGTGTTGATCTCCATTTCATGCACTTCCCTATTATACTCATGTATTATTATCATCGTTATTATTGTTATTATTGGTGTTGTTGTTGCTGTTTCTTCTTTTTGCAGTAACACATGTAAAGCTCGAACCACCAGTTGAGATGAATCGCAGACTGTCGGAGTTTTGTTCTTGGCGGCCGACTGACTTTCCCGAGTCTCTCGTTAGTTCGCTCAGCTTCGCCGCGACAGCTCAACACCACAGCGCCGCCTCATAATCCCCCATCTGATTTCACAGAGATTCTTATACCGCGAGAGTCAAAGTGAAAATCTGCACAAAGCGACAATTCCTTAGAACATCCCACATCCCACATCTCACATCCTGCACCAAGCATACACACTCACACCCACTCACACCCACTCACTCACTAAGATAAAAGAACACAAACACCAACCTTGCACACAGTGATTCACATGTCGGCCAATAAAAGCGAGTACGACATGGTTTCTCTTGAAGAGAAGGTCAAACTTGACCACTCCTCCACCATCACATCCGAGCCAGACACCAAGCCAACCGAGCAAGCCGCTCCCGAGATCGTTCCTCCCGATGGTGGGTATGGCTGGGTGGTCACCGCTGCTGCCTTCTTTGCCATTTTCTGTTCCTATGGCTTCTTGAACTCATTTGGAGTTTACGCAGAATACTACAAGAACTCTGCCTTCCCCACGACTCCGTCCGCTGTGATTACATTGATTGGCGTGCTCCAGGTGGCGTTTGTGAGCGTCACTGCTCCTGTCTCAAGCTGGCTGGCGGACCGCCTCAACTTCAATCTCGTCATTGCTGCCGGTGGCATCATCATGTGTCTCGGCATGGTTATTGCATCTTTTGCCAGTCAGATCTGGATGCTGCTCGTGTTCCAAGGCGCAATGGTTGGCATCGGTGCATCCATGATTGTCACACTCGCCGTCACCGCTCCTTCGCAGTGGTTCACTACCAAGCGCGGACTCGTTTCTGGCATTGCGTTCGCGGGCAACGGCTTCGGTGGTGTCGCATTCTCTCCCATCATTCGCAAGCTCATTACCGCCGTTGGCATTGGCTGGGCTGCACGCATCTCTGGCATCCTTGTTGCTGTCATTGCCGTGGTGTCATCGCTTGGTATCCGTCGTCTGTTCCCACCTCCACCACGTGGCAAAGTGATTGATGTTGCCAAGTTCAAGGATATTCGGATGATCATGTTTGGACTGTACTCCATTTTCATGTTTGCCGTTGTGTTTATTCCGTTCTTCTATTTGCCACTATTTGCAACACGCCATGGATACACCGCGTCAGCTGGTTCGACATTGGCGTTGTTGGCTAATCTTGGCTCGGCTGTTGGCCGCATCTTGAGTGGATTCGTTAGCGACAAGATTGGCAAGTTCAACACTCTTCTCATCTGTATCGCCATCTCCCTCATCTCTACTCTTGTTTTGTGGCTGCCATTCACTGATTATGGCACTGCCGCTGCATATGCTGTCATCTATGGATTGTCATCCGGTGGCCAAATCACCATGCTTGGATTGGTTGTGGCTCAGGTGTACGGCGTTGCTCGCTTGGCATCTGATTTCGGTCTTGTCATGTTCATGGGTGTCATTGGTGTAATGCCCGGCACACCATGCGCTGGCCAGATCCTGGATAGTCTCGGCCATGGCACCAACTTTACTCCGCTAATCGTCTATTTTGCTATTATCATTGCTCTCCAGTTGTTGCCAGTCGGCTATCTTCGTCTCGGTCTCTCCAAGAAAGTCCTTGAGCGCATTTAAAACATCCATCCCTTTCTTTCCCTCATCTAAACCTTCATTTTTTTTTTTCGTCTTTTAAAACTTCCTATACTTTGCAAGTATTCAGTAAAAAGATACATTAAAAAAACAACAAGTGTTACTTTATCGATTGTTAAGTTTTTTAGTTTAAAAGAGTCATGCTCTTCTTTTTAGTATTTACTCGCGCTCAAAGATGGCGCACATGCCCATACCAGTGCCGATGCACATGGTGGTTGCGCCAATCTTCTTGCCTTGGCGCTTGAGCTCTGGCAGCAGAGTGGCAATCTGGCGAGCACCAGTGCAGCCCAATGGGTGTCCAAGAGCGATGGCACCGCCCTTTGGGTTAACCTTGTTGAGTGGGATGCTCAGCTTGTCGATGCAGTACACAGCCTGGGAGGCAAAGGCCTCGTTCAGCTCGAAGATGTCGACATCGTCAACCTTGATACCAGCCTTCTGGCAGGCAGCTGGGATGGCGAAAGCTGGGCCGATACCCATGACGTTTGGTGGGACACCGACGACGGCAGAGGAGACGAACTTGCCGAGGACCGACAGACCGAGACGCTGGGCAGTGGAGCGCTTCATGAGCAAGACACCAGCAGCGCCATCGGAGACCTGGGAGGCGTTACCGGCAGTGGTGAAGCCGTCGGCATCGAAGGCTGGCTTGAGCTTGCCAAGCTTCTCGGCGGTGGTGCCTGGGCGGATACCATCGTCACGAGCGACGGTCACCTCCTTTGGGTTCTCGCCAGCAGCGTCAAGAACAGTGACGGTAACTGGGACAATCTCAGAGTCAAAGAGACCAGCCTTCTGGGCAGCCTCAGCCTTCTGGTGGGACAGGGCAGCGAGCATGTCCTGGCGATCACGAGCAACGCCGAATTCCTTGGCAACGTTCTCGGAAGTGATGCCCATTGGCATCAGACAGTCATTGGCAGCTGGCAGGGCGTTGACCTTCTCGGAGATGGCCTCTGGCATGGCACCGGCGCCGTAGTGCTGGGTCATAGACTCGACACCGCAGCCAAGACCAATGTCAATCAAACCACCCTGGATGGCGGTGGCAATGCTGACAACAGCCTGCAGACCAGACGAGCACTGGCGGTTGACGGTCATGACGGAGGAGCGCTCTGGCAGACCAGCGTGCAGGCAGGCCATGCGGGCAACGGTAGCACCGCCACCTCTTGGCAGAACGTTACCAACGACAACATCGTCGATAAGAGATGGATCGATCTTGGTGCTGGTCAGAATGGCCTTGATAACGGCGCTGAGCAGCTCCTCGGGGCAAGTGTCCTTGAACGGACCCTTCTTTGCGCGAGTGATGGCAGTGCGGAGAGCAGACACAATCACGACGTCGTCAGGGCTCTGGACGCCAATCTTGGTGCGAACGGTGGCGGACGCGCCAGCGAGGTGGTCGTTGAGAGTGTTGAGGCGAGCGTTGGCAGACGACATTGAGTGCGAGTGGATGGTATGTAGAGTTTGCGGTGGCGGTTGTGGTGGTGGTTGTGGTGTTTCAAGCGAAGACAAAGGTCCGGTATGAGATGCACTTCGACAGCAACGACGGTGAACCGCCAGAAGTTTCCAGAAGTTTATACGCACCCGTGATGGTTGTGGTGTTTCAAGCGAAGACAAAGGTCCGGTATGAGATGCACTTCGACAGCAACGACGGTGAACCGCCAGAAGTTTATACGCACATTTTCAGGCGGAACACTCACATGCTCCTAGCAACCACCACCACGTGAATGCCCACGCCCAATGATGGCAAACCACCGACGGTTGCATCTGAACGCGCACGGCTATCATGTGGCTCATACGATAGCTTCTTGCCGTCATGCTCTCCAGAACAATCTCCATACACGCGACAATGTTGATGGTATTGCAGCGATGATGATGATGATGATGATGCGTCTAACCAGTCCAAGGCTGCATGGGACAGAGGAAGAGCAAACCCTCGGCTGACGCGTCCGTGAGTATGTGCAAGTCATAGCTCTTTCCACAGAAAACACGCATCTACACCTCCACAAACATACACCTACAAACATACAAACGTATACAACACCTCGACAGGTAGCTAGATGACGGGCATAACTGTACTTCGCGACAGCAAGGGCAAGATCCTTGACGCTTCGCACGCAGACACACACGGCCGAGACAGCGGCGGCCACGCAGATGAGACTCGCTTGTTTTACGAAGCTGAAGCAGCCGAGTGCAGACGACGAGCAACAATTGCCACTCTGCCTTTGGACGCGGCGTACTGGCGAGAGCGTGCACGGGCTGCTGATTTCAAGGCGAAAGCGTACGGAAGCTGCAGATGCGGATGCAGTACGGTTTGCAAATCGGGAGCAGTATCGTGTGATTGGCATCGAGATGTGCTTGGGATTGATGAGTGCGTGGAGGCGAAGGACGCGGAGACGATTCGACCTGGTGTATTTGTGCATGCTGGTTGCATCGATGATACACGTAGATATTTGAGCGTTGTCAAGGTTGCAGTAGACGATGCCCAGTATTCGAGCCTAGTGCTTGAAGGACTATCAGGTGAGCTAGAATCGACTGTAGACTCCTCGATAGCAGCAGCAACAACGCCATCCAATGCACCTGTACCACAACCACTCCGTCTTGTATTCGTGAACAGTGACAAAGCTGACCCAGTGATGATCAAACGTTCATTTGAGACGCGCTGTCATCCGAGTATTAACCATCTTGACACATCCATCCTCATCGAATCTAACTGATTTGTAATAATTCCTTTCAGTGTAACTGCTTGTTTACTTGTTTACTTGTTTGTTTAGCACATAACTTATTAAATATTAATCATCTTCTTCCACCTAGTTTGAGCCGAATGAGCGCCACATATCGTCAAACTCGTCCGAGAACTCACCGGCAACCTGCGCATCCCGAATGATGACAACATTCTCGCGGTTCTGGAAACGAGCCGAACGGGTCCAGTTGAACGATCCCGTCGCTACAATAGCCTTGTCAACCACCACAAACTTGTTGTGCATAAGAACACTGGCGTTGCTGTTGCCTGTCGGGACCGCATTCGAATCAAGGCGAGCAGATATTCCGGCCGTGCCTGCAAGTTGCTGGAAGTCGGAGCCCTGGCTCTCAGCCTGCTCATCATCCGAGATGATGCGAACAGCAACACCGCGGTCATGAGCACGCAGCAGGGCCTTTGTCAAGTCGTTATCAGTAATGTTGAACACGGCCACATCGAGCGACTTGCGAGCACTGTCTAGCAAGTTGACCAGAGCCGAAAAGCTCTTCTCTGACGGGAAGAACAGCGTCGTGTGGACCTTGCCACTGCTTGGTGCGTTGGAGGATTGTGGTGGTGGGCGAGATGATGGCTTTGACTGGTATCCTTCATCGTCTTGCTGAGCGGAGGTGGCATAGCTTTGTCCCGAAGACGCTGGCGGGCGATATTGCTGCTGCTGCTGCTGCTGCTGTTGTTGTTGTTGTTGTTGTTGCTTCTGAGGAGGCTTCTGCTGTGGTGGTGGCTGATCGTACTGCTCGTACGAAGATGGCTTCTGCTGTTGCTGCTGCTGGCTCTGCTGCTGGTTCTGTTGTTTCTGCTGAGCTTCAAGGAGCTCAAGGCCAGCTTTGCCGGCAGTCTTCAACAGATCGAGCAACAAGGGCATTGATATGATATTTGCGATTCTGTATTGGTGCAAACAAAAGTGCATTCACACAGCACATGTGTGTGCAAACACACTCACTCAAGGACAAGCAGCTAATGAATCTGCATCCATCCACACGGTGTGCTCTATGCTGATGCCAGTGTTGACAGTCTTTATCATGGACGGCTACAGTGTCTATTCTGGCTGGCTGTAGCTGGTGACTTTCAGGCTTTTCGGATAAAGTCGCCGCACTATTTGCTGGTGTTCAACTTCGCCACCTGCTGTGTCGAAGCCGATTGGCTGAAAAGCATCATGCCACCACATCAAACTAGCGCATTCAACACAAACAGCCAGCACCGCTAAAGTAGTTGTTGCTACTCCTTGACATCTCTCGTCTTGCCTCGTCTTGCTTCGTCTTGTCGCTGCTTGTCGCTGCTCGTCGCTGTTTTCACAGTTGTTTCTTTCTGGCTCTTCAACACTCATCTTGCCACAGCAAACTAATCGAAGCCACACATCTACTGCTACTGCTATTGCTGCTACTATTGCTACTGTTGGCGCTGATCTCGACTTTACGGCACAATGGATGAGGCAGCAGTAAAAGCTGCGCGAGCTGCAGTCAAGACGCAGCCAATTCTATGGAGTAACTTTATCGAACTGATTACGAGAGCATTGAGTTTCGTTGTAACCGATGCCGAGAGTCGCAGACTTGCTGAAAGTGCAAACGAGTTTCATCGACGTCTAAAGCAGTTGTCCAGCCAAAATCTGCAAGCCGACGCAGTTGCTGGTCGTGGCGGCAGCGGTGGCCGGAAGAGAGTTGTATTCAGCTTGACTCCAAGTCCTGCTCCGGAGGATGGCACTACAGCCTCCACATCGCCAACGGTGGTGAATGACGACCTTGATGGCGCTGGCGAGTTGTTGGGCGAGGATGAGTTGCTGTACAATGCTGCAGCTGGTCCGTTTTGTGAGCACAAGGGCAAGACTTGCTCTCAGAATGCGATTCGTGGCTTCTTGAAGGCATTCTTTGCGGGTGTGGCTGTCAAGTATGCAATTGAAGTGATTCCAGCATTGCTCACTGGCAAGGCAGCAAAGAATCCATCCATCTTCCGCAAGGCACTTGGCAAAGACACAGTTACATTTGGTGCATTCCTGTCTGCACTGATTGGTGTCTACAAGGCCGTACTGTGTACAATGCGTAGAAACCGCATGATTTCAGCCAGCTCATCGGGCGATGGATTGAACTCGTTCGTGGCTGGAGTGGCTGCTGGTACAGTGGCAATGCTAGTGGAGACCAATCAGAGTCGTAGATTGACTGTCTCGCTGTACATGCTGACTCGCGCATTGCAATTTGGAACAGTGTGGACATTCAAGAACTGGAGAGCATCCAGGCAGGAGGCGAAGATCACTGCTGCAGAGAAGGAGTCTGCCGCCAAGCATGGTGGTCAAGTCGCATTGACTGAATCTGAGGAAGTTGCTGCGGTGTCAAAGCAGGATACTCTCGACAAGGTGCTGGCTACTCTCGACAAGAATGGTGGTGCGCTGGTGTTTATCGTGGCGTGTATCCAGATCATTTACGATGTCGTTTTGGAGCAGAGCGTCTTGCCGCCAGCCTACGTGCGATTTGTTGTTGACTATTCAAGGATTCCCGACGACTATGGCAAAGATGGAGTCAACTTCTTGTTCACTGTTGGCAAGCTAATTCGGGAGGAAATCATGGGAAAGACCAACCCTGCTGATATCATCATTCCAGACAGTATGACAACAAAGCAGTTCTTCGAATCCCATAACACCATTAAGCATCTTGCCAAGTACGTTCCAGATGGGATCAAACACGATTACATTATCTGTGCCATGGAACATCCAAACCAGACCAACTGCTTCCACGCCAATGCATCTCGCTGGGTGCGGTCGCTTCCTGGAATCTTCAAGCTCTATGGTGCTTTGAACGTGCTGATGATGCTGTTCAATCTCAAGCGTGCTGCTCGTGATCCGGCCGGCACTGCCCTCCATCTCCTCAAAGCCACATCGCGCAGCACTCTGTTCTTCAGTCTGGTGGTATGTGCATGCTTCAATGTGCTGTGTGCATCGCGTCGTACCATCGGGTATGATGCTTTCCCTGCCTTCCTTTTGAATGGTCTGATTGCTGGCTCGTACATTTTCATTGAGCCATCAAGTCGCCGCACAGAGCTGGGCATGTACATGCTGCTGCGTGCGATTGAGTCGCAGTGGGATCTCGGCATCAAGAAAGGCTGGTGGAGAGCGGTCAAGGGTGGCCAGCTGGTGTACTCGGCGCTGTCGGTCGGTGTGCTGATGTCGCTGTATCAGCACGATCCATCGTCGATTCGCAGCGGATATCTGAGCGTGATGACTCGCCTGTTCGGCCACAATTAATGTCTGCTTGAAGCTCTTTATGTTTTTGAATAATGATATCTTGTTTGAATGAGTGGATGCTCTGCAGTAACCAGTTGATAACAGCTCTCACTGCAACTATCCTAACCTTTGATCCAGCGAAATAGCGACGGAAACCGAAAAGTAGCGTGTCTAATGTAACTATTGTTGACTGGGCGAGTTATGTGACTCGCTACGGTCGTGATTTATTTGGGCGGACACGGCCCCGTTATTCCCCACTCGTTCTTTCTTTCCCTAACCAACCTACGTTCTTATTCCTTTTTAACTATTGTTCAAACTGTGATTGTTCACAAGACCTCGTTCGCGTGTTGATCGAGGCCACAGTTGCACGTCCGTTCCTACAGTTCCTTACTCTAGGTCGCTTTCGGCCTAAGTTCACAACACTATCCTTATATCTGCTGTATATATCAAAAGTACTGTTTAAAAAAGAAATAGAAATAGTAATAACAGGTGTTTTTACATGAGATATTGGAAGTTAATCATCGGATTTGAAACTTCTCTAACGATGATAGGTTCCTTGAAGTAAGTAAGCCGGCCAACCTCGTTGTTCAGGATATCTACATAACCAACCATGGCTAACAATTGCCACTCAGGGATTCTGCGAACCAGAAAAGCCTTGTTTGGTCGAGCCAGACAGTAACCACCATAGTTGTACCATGCTTCACAGTCTCTTGGAAGTTCTTTTTGATATCGATCATTAGTTGGTTCGAACTCATTGCTATTTTGTGTGAAGGGTGCAAATGACTTAATGAAGTACATGCCAGCACGAAACAAGCAAGTAGTTGAGCCCTGACAGTCAAAGCATGCCTTCGCTTCTTTTCGCTCTGTACCACTTGTACCAACTAGCCCCATGTATTGTCCAAAGGCAAGGAACATGAGAGCGACGCGGTCTCGAACACTTGCAGCCGTCAAGCAACCTGGGCAATTATCTTTGAGCTTGCATGCCTTCTTGAAACTTATCACAGCTTTCTTTGCGGCTAGCAGCTCAAAATATGTAGTTGCGGGGTACAAAGACTCACGAATCCAAGTCAGAGCCATGAAAGCACCTGGCAGGCCGGCGGCGGATATCACAGCAATGAAGGAGGATGCATTTGATGCCAGGTATGTGGCTCCACGCATGATGAAGTTGGTGACATTCCCGCTGCTTACAATGTTCCCAGCTGTGGTGGTGTTATTTCCATTGTCATTGGAGTCTGCGCTGTTGGCTGCCGCTGATCCACTGCCACTGCTTGGTTTGATCACACCAAATGCCAATAAAAACATAAGCACAGTAATGCCGATGACAAACAAATGCCAAATGAACATAAACGGCAGTCTCCTAAAGCCAAATACACCCCGGCTTACCAAGTTCCGAATGTAATTCTTGGGAATCATCAAGCCAGTTTCCTTGTCGGTTTGATTAGCGTACACTAAATAATTATCCGCACGGATCTTCTTGTCAGCATTGCCAGGATTGTCAGCATCTTCGCGACCGTACTTTCCCTCTTGTTCGGATTGGAAAATACAGGGCCTGTGCGCGAATAGGTTAGCTTCGTTGCGGCCATGCTTAGTGTCCGGTGGTGTATATGGCTTGTGTTTCCTTGCCTTCTTCTTTAACTTTGATTTTGCTCTTTTGCATTCGTCGCTCTTGCATTCGTTGCCCTTGCATTTGTCGTCCTTGCATTTGCCACCTTTGTACCGCAGCACGCGTTGAACTCGATCGCAGCTGATTGGACACTCATCACCGCCAGGACACTTGAGATTGCGGAACACCAGTATCGAGCGATCATTGCCTACAGCTTCAAGCCAATAGCCATGCATCAGCGATGGATCCTTAATCTCTTGCTTATCATATCCTACAAATTTGGCGTGTTCGTCACTAGTAAACACAATCATAGAATCGGATATATCTGTGTAGGCTATACAGTGAGTCTTACCATACGGGATCAGGCGGCAATTAGCCTCGGCCTCGATGATCGGAAGTACTCGTTTGAAGCCATCTTGTGTGAGACCAATACGAGTAATTATATCCAAATTGTGGTATTTCTGGCCAATATGAGCAGGTTGATCCATATCGCGGTGCCTCTTGGCAATTATATAGGCCAGAAATGTTGTGAAAAAAGCACTGTATACCGCTGAAGTAAAGAAACACTCCGTCTTGCTACCAACCTCAATCTCAAAACCAAAAAGTGTATCCAGGTAGTCATGTAGAGAGCAAACAATATAACCAATGCGCGCAGCCATGATATACTCCCAGGGACCGAGTTCCTCGCCGGTGGCCAGCTTACGAGATAAAAAAATCATGAATATGAAAAAATCATGCTCTGATATTTCGCTGCTACCCGACCTGGGCCAAGTTATGCCAGTCGATACAGCACAAACGAACAGTTGTATAATCGACTCGCCTAACATCATAGCGTCGTCCTGACCCATTACTCGGATCTCATTTGCACGTTCCTTGGTAAGTAACCCATTGACACATTTTGCCATAGCACCAGTACGAGGCATGGCATCATGATGAGGTATGGCATCAGATCGAGGCGTGGCACCATTGACAGATGAGGCATCATTGTCAGGTGAAACAGCAGTACCAGATGAGACAGCAGTACCAGACGAAGAAACAGCACCAGACGAGGCACCGGCACCAGACGAAGCATCAGCACCAGACATGGCATCAGCACTTGGCGAGACAGCGGTACCAGACGAGGCATCAGCACCAGAAGAGGTATCAGTACCAGGCTTGAAATATGTAGACATTAGTGCGCGCTGGAATTCAGACTTCAACGGAATCTGCTGCGAGGGTGGCTTGGTTACAATCGAAACAAGGTCATCATATAGCTTCTGCAATTCAGACAGTTGCATATCGATGGCGATAGAATCAGAATCAGTTGCGGGAGCCGGAGCAGGGGCGATGCGATCGGGGTCAGCTGTGGCGGTGGCGGTGGTGGTGGTGGCTGCACTGCTGCTGCTGCTGCTGTTGCTGATATCTGGAGGAGTGATATCTGACGAGTCATTTGGAGGCGCAGTGACAGGATTCGGCACACTGATGTAATCGCCGTTTGAGCGTGGAGTTGTTGACATGGTGAATACAAAGCACTTCAATGAGAAACAGTTGACAAGTGAAAGTTGTGCGTGGTTGGCAGGAGGAGAACAATGATGGTGATGTCGACGAGATGGGAGAGATGGGAGACTTGGAGGTGGGTTGAGCAGCTCTTATGCCCTCAAGCCGCTGTCTCGCTTTGGGAGGCAAGTGGTTCTGCGTTTCGTGTCTTCAGCGTCGATTTCATTTCGAGTCAGCCAAGCTGAAAGAAGCCAAAGAGCGTCGTTATTTCTTGCACTGCACCGATGCACCGATGCACTGATGCTATCGTGCGCAGCAGCGGATTATCCACAAATGCTCAAAGAAAGCCTGTCTTCTTTTGCTCGCAGTTATTTCAGGAACCTTTTGTCCGCGAGACTCACTCGCTGTTGGGGGAAGAAGAAGAAGAAGAAGAGCAAAAGAGCACTCGAGCAGAAAGAGAACAGACAAAAAGAAGAGAGAGGAAAGAGAGGAAAGAGCACGGACGCAGCCACTCCTCACGTGTGCACTGACTGCACGAGAACTGCATTGTCTAAAATTACACTGAGCTCTCGCTGGCATCAAAAAATGCATTGTTGGTGCTCTCGTGACCACACTGAAGTAAATACATAAATGGCTGAATGCAGCAACTTGTTTGCTATTTTTCTAGTCATGGTGCTTGCACTCGACAGCAGTGTCGTCTATTTGGTCACTTGCCTGGATGTCAATTAATGCCGTCAACCACATGTGTCAAGTTAACATTAACATTAAAAGTAATGGCTTTAAACATGAATAATTATTTTTATTTTTACACAAAAGAAGGAAACATCCTCTAGTTTGAACCAAAACGACGTTTGCCAACATAAACTGGCTCACCATGCTTATTCAGCATGTAATTTGGATCAATGATAACACCTTGCTTCACATATGTATCAACATACAGACGTCTACACTGATACCCAACACGATGTCTGAAATAGCTTGCAAAGATGCCCCATTTGTCACCACCACCGTGCTTGCGAACAATGTCCAAAAACTGCTCCTTTTCTTCTTCAGTCCAATCGCCAGTCCAATAGTCGTAGCCAGGAGCAGTGTGGCGATAAAAGTAGGCGTTTGGATTCTTGTAAAATGACTTTTGGGAAATCGTGCGCACTGAAACCTTCTTGGATTTCTTGCCATCTTCGCCCAGCGGGTTCTTGTAAGAAAAGGTGCCGCCGCCGTTTTGTTCCCAAGCCTCGTCGGCGGAATTGGCCAGGCCGTACTTGGAAATGACTTCTGGATCGAGCCAGCCGTTGAAATGACCAGAGACGCGAATTGCCACAGCAACAATTTCTGGGGTAAAGTACTCTTCGGCCGGAATAAGATACTTACCATCCTCATCATCAATGATGGGGTCCTCATCAGCTAGTGCTGCAGAAGCAGAAGCGGAAGCAGAAGCAGAGGCTGGAGCTGGAGTACCTTCAGCAGTCTCCCCAGTAGACTCAGCGTTATTCTCATCAGCACCATCGATAGTGACCGCAGCTTGGCCACGAAGACGCCGAGATGTACGGCGTGGCAATTCCTCCACATTCACAGAAGCACGCTTACGCTTATGCAGCCCAGATGGTTTGTAGCGCTTGTCCTTCTTGCCGCTATCAGTCTGCTCAGGCGTGTCTTCGTCAGCAAGCAACTCATCGAGATCAACTGTCTCTTCTTCTTTTGGTTGCGGCGCTGGGAGTCCAAATACTGATCTGTCATGGCCATTCAATGGGGCAATCTCCAGCATTCGAAGCATTTCCTGATTACGACGAATGTTAGCCAATCTCATTTGTTCATAATCATCAGCAACCTCCACAGCACTGTCATCTTCGCCATCTTCACCATCTTCACCATCTTCATTGTCAATATCGAGTTGTTTCTTTATCTTTACCTTCTGTTTCTGTTTCTGCTTCTGCTCATCAACGGCAGCAGCAGCAGCAGTAGCTTCCTCAATCTCCACTCTTCACCATCTTCATTGTCAATATCGAGTTGTTTCTTTATCTTTACCTTCTGTTTCTGTTTCTGCTTCTGCTCATCAACGGCAGCAGCAGCAGCAGTAGCTTCCTCAATCTCCACCTTTTTGTTTGCTTTTTTACGTGTTGCTGGCATTCTCGTTCTTACTCCAGAGGCTCTATTCCAGCGCTTGCTACCAGGTGTATACGAGTGTTCCAGCAGTTTCAACAGTTGGGCAACTTCAAATGTGAGTGTGGGTGTTCTGGCAAATCTCGTTTGAGCTGCGTTTGTTTGTTTTTGTGTTTTTGGCTGATGTTGGTCAAACAAAGTTGGAATTGAAAGTGAGCCAGGAGGCATGTCTCCTCGCTTGATGCGTCGCTCCTCAGGCAACGAAGCCAAGCCGCGCAAACGCTGAACTGTACGCAGCATTACCTGGTGAGGCAGTATTGCATCAGCAGCTTGGAAGGCATCGGCGACTGAGTGTGTACTCAAGGCTCTCGCATATATAAGCCTGTGGGCCAACTTTTGCATAATTGCTTGGTATGCTGAATACATGGACACTCGGACTGCATTTTGATCAATACTGCGAGAGTTGAGTGAGCCTTGCTGGCGTAGCCTTCGCTGAAGCAGAATCTCAACTGATCTTTGTATTCTATATGACATTGCTCTATTTTCATCTGTTGTATCATTATCATTATCATAATTGTTGTCATTGTCATTATTATTGTTGTTGTTACTGTTGTTGCTATTATTCTTACTGACAAACATTTGAGGAGAGCCATGTAGTAATTCTGCATCGAGATCGGCATCCTCATCAACCCAATTGCCACTATTAAAATAATCATCATCATCCACATATACATACTCTTCAGGACAGTCATTTCTGGGCCAAGATGCCCATGTAGTCATATCTCGATTGCTTGCACCATAATTCCCAGCTCCATCCATGTATGGAGCGCGTCTATTTGTTAATACCTGTGCTTCGTGATACAATCTGCTTGATGCTGCAATCTGTTTGGCCAGTGAATTTGATGAGGCAACTGTTGAGCCTACAGCTGTGTTTGGAATCTCCCAGTGTTCATCTGTAAATCTCTTATCAGTTCTAGGCACGCGTGTTCGATGCAACCACATGTTATTGTGGCCATGTATTGTAGTTCTCGTTGGCTCAAGATCAGCGTTATTGGACATTTCTGCATACACCTTCATTCGATATGCTGTTGAAGAAACATCGTCTTTACTTTCATCATCATCACTAACATCGCTAACATAAACACTTTCACCATCATCGTGTTTATCGTTATCTTCATTATCTTCGTTATCTTCGTTATCAGCATCACCATCCTCATCCTCATCCTCATCTTCATCTTCATTTTCATTTTCATCATCTCTATTTTCAGTCTTAACCTTAATATCAAACTCAATAACGGACTCATCATCTTCATATACTTTATCCTCAGTAACTTCAATACTATTATTATTAGTATCATCATTATCTTTATCTTCATCATTATCAACTTTAATTGCGTTCTCCTCGTCATTTTCACTCAAATTAAGTTCCAACTCCATATTCTCATTTTGTACTTCATCATCATCTGACTCTACATTGTCATCCACTTCATTCTTAACATTGATATCCACTTCACTCTCCACTTTAATATCCTCTTCCTCCTCTTTATCATCATTACCATCATCATCACCAACATCGTCATTGTGAACTGGCGCAGCTGCCTTTTTGTTCTTTCGCGGACGACTGCGAGGTTTCTTTGGTGTCACTTCGATATGAACAGGCGTTGACTGTGATGTACGATCTCGAAGTTTCCTTGGTGTCATCTCGGCACGCGTATCCACATCGGTTTCATCAACAGTGATAATGTCTTTGGTAGCTACTTCATCAAGTGCTGCTGCCGCCCTGTCCTTGCGTGGACGACCGCGACGTTTCTTCGGCGTCATCTCAACTGGAACATCATCACTGGTCTCATCAACAACAATGATCTCGTCAATACTCGCTTCCTCAACTGCTGCTGCTGCTGCTGCTGCTGCCGTTTCTGTTGTTTCTGTTGTTTCTGCTGTATCTGCCGCTGTCTTCTTGAACTTTGGTGGACGGCCACGAGGTCTCTTTGGCGTCATTTCAATTGGAGCGCTGGCGTCAACAGTGGTTTCATGAACACTAACTTCATCGACTGCTGTAGCTGGTGTTGCCAATGATTTTGGTGGGCGGCCGCGAGGTCTCTTTGGTGTCACTTCAACATGAGCAGGCTTCGGCTTTGGTGGGCGGCCGCGACCTCTTTTCGGAGTCACACCCACTTCAACTGGAATCTCAGCAATATCCACATCTACATCTACCGTTGATTCCTCCACTTTGATTTCTACATCCACATCTACACTGCCATCATTGTCATCGTTGTCAACTGTCATTGCTGTTGCTGTTGTTGCTGGTGCTACTGTTGTCTTTTTCCGCCTCCTCGACTCAGTGCGTGCCTTCTTTGGCATTCTCTCAATATCATCTCCATCACCATCTCCATTACCAATGTGTTGACTAGTATCTGGACCAATGGTATCGTCAGCACTAACAGCGGAACCAGCACTAGCAATAGCACTAGCATCGTCAGCCACCTCTGCTTTTGTACGTTTTCGTGAAGTTGAACGTGCTCGCTCCCGTTTGACCACAGCCACTACTTCAATCTCGTTGATCTCAGCGTTGACGCTACTGCTGTTGCTGTTACTGCTTCTGTTGTTATTGTCAATGGCGATAGAAGCCTGTTTGTATCTGGCTTCATCAGCATCGCCTATATCGAGCGGCTCCCAGATCTTAGACAGCCTCTCGGTCGCTGCAGCTGCTGCCGATCGTTTTGGCCGATGAAGACTGCTCATTTTCTTTTCTTTTTTGAAACAGAACGGGTTGTTTTTATGAACCGCAAACAAACACAGCTTGTGTTCGTTTGTGTGCAGTAATAAACAACAAGTCTGACCGATTTAACCGGCTGCAATTGTAGTATCTACAAAAACGGCCGAACAGTATACGTGGCTCCAGAAGCTCCAATACAGCGGAGTCTCTCTATTCTTTCCACGCGAGAAGAATGTCTTCTGTTGTACGCCGGATGTTGCTGTCGTTGTGTCCCAACAACCTTTTTACTTCTCTTTTTTTTTTAAAACCTCTGTAACAACCAACCGTATCACCACTACTACAACCTACTACTAATACTACTAGCACACCAAATCTCGGAAATGACTCTGACACTCGAGCAGCTCGTTGGCAAAGTGTACGTCAAGAACACTCAAGAAAAGACAAAGATGCTCAAGGAGCGCACTGCGATTGTTCGAAAGGACGACGACATTGTCACTCCGGAAATGCTTCCGTCTCACGACAGTGTTCGCCATGTTAAGCCACACAGTATGCTTACAATGGACTACCGCCCAGCCCGCTTGAACGTGGTCACCAACGATGGCGGCGTCATCTCTCGTGCATTCTATGGTTAACATTGTCCACCGTCGATGTGAAGCTGTGTATCTCGATGTAGTTGGATTAGCGACGACACCACTTCTTTTCCTTCTTCCTCTATTCTTTGGTTCTCATCCTCATCCTCTTTTTCTCGTTTGATTATACTCTATTTTAAAAACCAACAAGCGGCTGGTTCCGTATTTTAATGATGAAGAATGTCATTTGCACGGAGTGAGCCACGAATGTTTCTAGTGTTGTAGATTCGGAAGGATGTCGGGGGGGGGGGCTAAATGGCTGTGCACGAGCAACAAGAGTGTGTGCACATGCACTGTCACTAAATTTGCACTGGGAGGCATTCTCTACTTTTTTCTATTAGTGTCCAGAATGAGCACTGACATGTACACGACAGTGGCATCCAGTTCCGCCTTCACATATATTGAGAGACCAATTCCATAACCTTGCCTCCAACTTTACCTGTTCCTTGTACTCATTCCTGCCAGCCGCAACAGCAGCAATAACAACAGCAGCAGCAGCAGCAGCAGCAGCAACAACAACAGCAGCAGCAACAGAGTCTCCAGAAGAGAATGTATTCGTTAGTGAAAAACGCATTCATCTTGCTCATTGTAATACTGATTGCGATGAGTACTATCCATGAAGTGGTACCTACAGCTGTACTGAAGATGATTGAGAATACCAAGGAGTATTTCCACAAGTGGTACGCTGAGGAGCGGGCTCCTCAGCCGCCATTCAGTATCAACCCATATCTCGGGTATGCTCGATGTTCTGCAGCTTTTGGCTATCCATGCACACGCTGGGTTAATTTTGACTACTTTCCGACATGTGCACAGCATCTACAGAAAAATGAATGGAAGTACTTTAAGGACGAAGTGCGGGGATAGGTATGGAGAATGCATTGAATGTGTGCAACAGATAAATCAATCATTGTACCATAACACCTTCACAAATGAAATGCACTATACCATAATAACTCATGGACATTGAACACCACCATCTCTCAGAAAGCGTCCAGTACCAATCCATCGGTACACTATGTAAAAACTGTATATATTTATTGTCTTCAATGTATCTTTCCAAGATCTTGATGCTCATTAATCGAACTAGACTTCCTTCCGTAGTAAGAGTGCGTAGAGCAATACAGAATATTGACTTGATATAGGTGTAGATCCCATCCACAACAATTATTTTGATTCTTCATCATAGAGGCTGATTCTTAGCACCAGTTCTAATTAAAACAGAATTTGACTCAAGAATATGATTGATGCTCGTAGCGACACCTACAACTTGACGGACTAGATTGTAACAATGCGATAGTCGGCCGTGTGTCTATTGAATCTCGCCATAGTACAATCAAAACAGGGGACATGGTTTGCGGGCTTTAAAATGGTTTAAGAAAAGGAAAGGAAAGGGACGAATGTGGTTTAAAAGCGGATGAGAGCGGCCTTTGCCTTGTGAGCCAAGCCATCAAGTGCAAGGTTCCGCGGGAAGTTCTTGTGTTTGATGTTCCAGGTCTTGGAGTAGCCGGTGCAGTTGGAATTCTCCGTGATGGTGATGGTGGCATGCGGATTGGTGATTGGAATTTTCCAGCGGATGGACATTGGGACATCATTCCAGTCGTTGAACCAGACGCAAACTGGACCCTTGTCTCCGAATTGGAAGTTAACTGGCCAAGAACCGCCGCCAAAGTTGGGCTCAGCGAAAAG
>MU602699.1:15399-48545 GCA_025201865.1 Ramicandelaber brevisporus | reverse complement strand
CGAGATTCAATATGATACGGCCGATTGTCATACTGTTACAATTTAGTCCAATAATGGCTCCTTATGTTGCTTAATATACCCGAACTTGAGTTAATTTAACGGTCTTGGATTGTAAAATAGACTGAACAATTAAAAAATAGAATAAAACACATGAAAAAGTTAAAGAGTCATTGCAGACATGGATTTAACTGCATGAGTGTCAATGCACACAGACTTGGTCTTGTTTTGGGTCTTGTAGATTCCAACTAACCGATCGGCCCGCTCAAACATGTCATTACGAAGCGAAATGATCAAAAATTGCGCTTGCTTCGTCTGCGTACGTACATACTCACCAACAATCGAAACATTCCGGAAATCCAGTGCAGCATCGATCTCATCCATAACGTACAATGGAGTTGGCCGGAAATGATGCAGTGCAAAGACCAGGGCAAGAGATGACAATGTCTTTTCACCACCAGACAGGTTGGCAATGTTCTTCCATGATTTGCGGGGAGGCTGTACAGAGAAGACGACACCGGCAAATGGGTCGAGCGTGTCAACCAGTTCGAGCTCCGCATTGCCGCCAAGAGTCAAGACGAGATACATTTCCTTGAGTTTGGCAGAGATGCGAACAAAGCCGTCCATGAACTCTGTGCGACGCTGTGTGCAGAGCTTCTCGTGCTCATTGTAAACAGACTCGCGTTTGGTAGAGACACTGTCATACTCGGACTTGCGCGTCTGCCAGCGGTGCTCAACAGCAATGTAATCCTTGATCACAGACAAATTAGGACGCTTGCTGGATGCAACACGAACCTTGAGACGCTCAACCTCATCATTCAGCACACCGCTGTCAACCTCGTCCAGCTCCTCATCGCTCAGCTTCGGTGGAACCAAGTCAGCATCAGTTTGATTCGCCGTAGTGCATTGATAGCGCTGCTGGCGAAGTTGCGCCTGCCAGAAATTCATCATCTTTGTGACCTCTGCCATCTTGCGCTCAGCTTCGTCGCGTTTGTGAACAATCGTCAACTCGGCCGACTTGCGTTGGTTGGATGCATCACGCAGCTCTGTGACTTCCTGCTTGATCTTGACAAAGCCCTCTTCAATCTTGTCAGCCTTCACGCGAGCCTTGGCACTCGAGTCTCTCATGCCGTAAATGCGCTCCTGCACCTTCTCCAGGTCAGCTTGCAGACTCTCTGCAGTCGTCTCAATTTCTGCCATTTCAGCTCGCAATGACTCAATCTGCTTGTCAAAGCGCAACACAGTCTGCTGAGAGATGGCACGAGTCTTCATGCGCTCAGCATTTGCAGTATCCAGCGATGCAATTTGATCCTTGACGCTGGTAACACGCTCGCGCTGAATACGAACCTTGATGCCACCAGCCTGATCAATGCGGCTCTGCAGCTCATCAATGTCACTCTGAAGATGTTGAGACTGCTCACGAATCTGCTCAATTTGACTGTTGTGCTCAGAAATTGTGTGATCAATCTCAGCTAGTCGATTGGCAGCACTGTCCTCAGAGCTGCTGGAACCGCCTTTACCACGACGGCCACCACGGCCAGACTTGCTGCTGCCGTCCTTCTGCTGCTGCTCGGTTTGGGCTTGTTCGAGTCGCTGCTGTGCATCTGCAACCTGTGCATCCAACGCGGTAACCTCGAGTCTCAACTTGGCAGCAGTCTGCTTCAATGTCGGCAAAATGGTTGAGACACAGTGATGCATATCGGCTTCAAGTCGCATTCTGGCTGCGCGGGCATCGTTGAATGCAGCCTCGGCAGCCTGCCATTTGCGTTCCAGATCAGCAATATCCTTCTCTGTCACAGTTGCATCGTTCTTGCGCTGACTGCCCATACGGCCTTGGATAACCTTGTTGCCACCACCAGACAATGTACCACTAGACTCGATAAGCTCACCAGACAGAGTCACCACACGCCAGCGAGTCTCACCGTACGCCACAGCTTTTGCGGTCTTCAGATCCTTGACCACCAGCGTGTGGCCCAGCACACTAAAGAATGCCTTCTCCAGTCGCTCTTCCCGTGCATTGATCTTCTCATGCAGAATCTCAGCACCGCGCGGAACGGCAGCGGATGGAGAACGTACGCTGCCAAGCTTATCCAGAGCAATACATGTGGCGCGACCAATGTTATTGTTACGCAGGAAATCCAGACACTGCTCGGCGGCTGGAACGTTCTCAACCAGAATGTGCTCAAGCTGCGGGCATGCTGTAGAAATGGCAACATCGTACTTTGAATCAATTGTACCCAAATCACCGAGACGTCCAATGATGCCAGGAATGCGGCCAAGATCACGTTCACGCAGTAGAGCCTTGAGGACACCACTGCGGGATTCTGACTGGCGTAATTGGTCACGTCCATCCTCGAGAGCAGCACGCGCCGTGGCGAGGTTAGACTGGGCAGTCTTCTCCACAGCAATGGCATCGTGAACCTGTTTTTCCAGTCCTTGGGCAGTCTTTGTAACATTCGTGAATTCTTCATCGGTGGTTTGCTGGCGTGCAATGCATGCTTCGCGCGCTGCGCAAATCTGTTCCAGTTCAACATTTGCCTGTTCAACCAGCTTACCAGCAGCCTCAGTCTTCTCAACAATGATTCCACGCTCAGCTTCGACAACACGCAGCTCACCTTCAACCGCGGCAATCTTCGCAGTCCATGGTGCCATCGCCTGCTGCTTCTTCTCCAACTGCTGCGCGAGTCCCATAGTCTTGCCACGCACTTCTTCACCAACGCTCGCAAGTTTGCGCTCTTCATCGGCCAATTGTTCGACCAGCTTGGCACGCTGCTTGCCCTCATGCACGTTTGATTGGTCACACGTCTGGATGTTGAGTTCGGCCTCGCGCTTCTTATCACGAGCCTTTTCGATTGCATTCTTCTTGCGATCACATTGGCCGTGGTGGTGATCGAATCTCTTTTTCAAACTGAGCTCTTCGCGTTCAAAAGTTGCCAACTGTGCAGTAACCATGTCAGCCTCCTTTGCCAGTTTTGAATGCTGTGATTTGAACTCATTCAATTCCTTTTCACGTTCTTTGAGTGCCATGTCGTCTTCTTCACCAGCTTCGACTGCCTTTTGCAATTCCGCCTTGGCATCTTCATAAACACGATGAGCCTTGTCATACTTGACTTTCAAATCACGCAATCCAACTTGAGCTTGGACTGACAATTTAGTGACCAACTCATTCTCCATGTCCACATATTTGAGTGCCTCATTACGCTTATCTTCAAGTGCATTCTTCTCTTTAGCAATTGCGTTCAACAATGTCAATGCACCCGCACGATCATCCGTAAACTTGTCAAGCTCACCAGCTAACTTCACAATGTCATCCTTGTACTTGTTTGTGCCAATAATATCTTCCAAATAGTCTAACAATGCAGATGGAGTCATTTGTGAAATTGATTCAACTTCGCCCTGTAGAATCATAAACCGCTTCTGAGTTAAATCAACACCCTTGCCAATCAGCAAGTCGCGTACATCTGCATGAGAACTGGCGCGGCCATTGATGAAGTATTGGCTGCCACGACCACGCTCCTTGAATGCACGGCGAGCAATCACAAGCTCAGACCCAGGTACCTCCACAATCTCATTCTCCTGTTGCTGTTGCTGTTGCTGTTGCTGTTGTCCAGAATACGTGGATGGAATGTCGTCTTGTTGACTGATACGGTCGCGAATCTCACGGAAATGCACCTCGACTGTGCAATGAGCAATGTTCGCACTTGGGTCAGCGTTGTAAATCAAGGCACTGGCTGACTCATGGCGAAGATCGCGAGCTCGGAAACCAAATACAAACAACAGGGCATCGATGACGTTGCTCTTGCCTGAGCCGTTTGGCCCAACAACCGCAGAGAAGCTGTGATGGAAAGGACCAATCTCTTGTCGGCCGTGGTACGATTTGAAGTTTTCAAGAACCATACGAGTCAGAACAAGGCGTGGTGGGCCAAGTCCTGTGGCGGCTGATGTAGTGTCGGTAGATGCAGCAGTATCACCGAGCGCAGCTGGTGCAGAAGCTGGCGGTGCGTCTGACAGTTCAACCATGACTTGATGTGGTGGTGGTTATGATATGATATGTATTTGTTTGTTGTTGTTGTCGAAAAAGATAAACACACAGAGAGAGAGAGAGAACTCAAAAGAGTAAACAAACGTTTCCAGAGCAAAGGTTGAAATTTGAAAAGAAAAGGCAAAAGCAATACATATTGAATGGTAAATTAAGGACGAGCCGGTGGCATTGGCATTGTTGGCGGCTGGGTGGATGTGGGGAAGTCCTTGCAGATCTGCTGGCTCTGGTCGTTGGCCCAGTGGCCCTTGTAGAACCCGATGCAGCGCACCTTGAGCTCGCGGCACACGCTCTCCTTGGCCTGGCCCTCGATCATGCAGTCCTCGCGGCCGGTGTTGTCTGGCGCCGTGTGGCAGCTGCTTCCGAGCGCAGCCTCGAGCGCGCGGTAGTCGACGTCCGAGCGCGCATTGGTGCACGTGCCGAGGCGCCAGGCAATGTCGCCGGTCAGCCCGGAGTACGCGACCTCGTAAGCATTAGCAGAGGCAATGGCGGCAACGAGAGCAGCGGCGGCGGCGGCGAACGAGGCAATCTTCATGTTGGTGGTGGGTGTTGTGTGTGTGCTACTTTGCTGTTGAAGATGTGGATAAAGATGTGAGTGAAGACGAAGATGGTGATACTGCTGAGGATGTGGATGAAGATTCTGCTGTAGAAGTAGGCTGAGATGATGATGAGAACAAGATGACGTTTGGCTGCCGCTCTGCGTTTCACAGCGGCAATTTATACACTGCGTGGCGCTAACATCAGCCGGCAGATGCTAACACAAGCTGGCGGTTTCAGCCCCACGGCTGCGGAATCTTCGAGATCGCCCGTGCCAATCGGCCGCCGGCGCTATTTCGGGCTGCGCCAAATCCGTGGTACCTAAATTTGGAGCGGCATGCCACTGGCTGGCTGGCTGTGCGTGATGTCAGGTGCTGGCTATCTCTGCCCACTCGCTAATCTTTGGTTTCAATCTCGCGGGCTAATCACGACGCGGCTGCTGTGGAGGCTGGAGACTAAGAACAAACCCACAGGTGATAGCTTCGCATTGAAGATAGAGGTGGAGCACATCATTCACAGCAGGGATGGAGTACATCGTTCACAGCAGTGATGAAGCACATCTCGTTCAAAAAAAAAAACGATGAAACATCATTCATCATTCACAAATGTAATGGAGCGTATCCTACAAAACGAAGGTGGAATGAATGCATCGCCGGAAACAGTGGTAACTGACCTTTGCCAGCAGAGATGGAGTGCACCGTTTAAAACAGAATGGCTGGTCTGGGAGAGGTGATATTGCTGCCAGTTGAAACAAATCCAGCAGAAGGGGAAAGAAAAGGAAAGGAAAAGGAAATGGAAAGAAAGGAAGCGAGGCGAGCGTCAGCGTGGCACAGCAATACGTAAGCACCCTGACTTCACCCCTGCAAGAGTCGCGGCCGGATGTTGTTCAACCATCGCTGGCGTGCAATGGCGCGGGTGCGTTCTGACGCAAGCGACGCCAGTGGTAGTGGTAGCAGCGGAAGCGGCAGAACCAACAGAACCAACAGAAGTAGCAGCAGCAGCAGCAGAATCAACATCAAACACCCTCTCACAATCTCTCACAATCTCTCACAGTCTCTCACAGCCTCTCGCAGCCTCTCGCGGCAGAATGGGCATCAAAAGTCTGGGGACATTTGTACGGACGTGCCAGCGATGGACCATGCGGTCATTCGGTTGTCAATCGGCTGCGCCTGTCGGTGTTGCTGCTGTTTCTGTCGCTGCTGTTTCTGTTGCTGCCGCTGCTGCGACTGCCGCTGCTATTGCCTGCTTAGTCATTGCGGCTCACCGCCTCGTGGACCGCTATAAATTGCAAGCGTACCTCCGCCTGCCAGACAGCCTCCATTCGACATTGCAATCCAGCTCAGTTAATCATCCACTCACTCACTCATTCATTCACCCGCTCATTCGCTCATCCACTCACGCACTGACATAGTCAGACTCCATTCCTCTCTTTGTCCTAGCCGACATTCCTCTTGCTCTCCACTTCCTTCACCCACTTCCTTCACCACCTCCTTCACCCACTCCCTCGCCCACCTCGCCTCTCGACTCTCGCCTCTCGACTCCAATGGTTGCTGTTGCCCGCACTCTTGCCGTTGTCGGCGGGCTTGCATCTGCTGCGCTGGCCGCATCGTATCCCGTCAAGGCGGACCTCAACGGCCGCTCGTCGCCATCCACGTCGGCATCGGTCGTCAAGTCGTTCCCGTCCGGCACCAAGGTCGATGTCATCTGCCAGACATCCGGCACGGTGGTCAACGGCTCTCCGATCTGGGACAAGGTGCAGTCGAGTCCCGACGTGTACGTGAGCGACTACTACGTGAAAACCGGCGCATCGTCGTGGGCTCCAGGCATTCCACGCTGCTCTGGCGGTGGCGGCGGTGGCGGCGGTGGCGGAGGCGGCGGCAGCCCAAGCACCTGCGCGCAGAAGCTCATCGCCAAGGCAAAGGACCAGTTCGGCTGGAAGTACAGCTGGGGCGGCGGCAACTACAACGGCGCGTCGTACGGCATCGACTCCGGCGGCTACCACGACTCCGGCGTCAAGGGCTTTGACTGCTCCGGCCTGACGCTGTACTCGGTGTACCAGGCCACCGGCAAGAAGATCGACCACTACACCGGCTCGCAGTACAACAGCGGCCAGGGCAAGAAGATTCCGTTCGACCAGAAGCAGCCGGGCGATCTGATTTTCTGGGCCAACTCGGTCGGCGACCGCAACAACGGCAACGCGAACCGCCACGTCGCCATCTTCGTGTCCGGCTCGACCACCATCGACGCCTACTCGCACAGCAAGGTGCTCGGCTACCGCAATCTGAACTCGGACTACAACAATGCCAACCGCATGCCGTACGTGCTGCGCTTCTGCTGAGCGGCTGAGGTAATTGTTCGTTGTTGATTGTCCGTTGTGCTATCGTTCATTGTGCTATCGTCTATCATTCGTCGTTTAGCATCCATAATTCGTCGTTCATAGTTTGTTGCCCATTGCTAATTGTTCATCGCTCATCACTTATCATCCATCGCTCATCATCTCCCACACTTCATTCCGGCTGGCTCGGACAACCGCCTCTGGCTTCGCTCCCATTTCAATGTTCATCTGCTCCTCCTCTCTCGTTAGTAGTCTTCTCTTTTGATTTTGATTTCGAATGCTGCTTTTGTTTGTGCTCGTCGGTTTGCTTCGAATCGGTCAGTATTACAACTCTGCAGTATTGCGGCACCGCGGCACTGCGAAGGGTAGCGGCCACACTGCTGTTCTCGATGCACGCCGCGCTCGTCTTGTATGCGAATGAATTAAACTGTGTGCAACGGCATCAAGCTGTATCAAGCTGTGTCAAAGCGCATCAAAATGTATAAATAGCAACCCTATTCAGACACCGCGAAATCAGCAAAGATACACGGAAGCGCGCGCAATGACACTGCGAAATGTGCATGCCGTGCTAACCTTTCGCAGCTGTCTCAACTGTCGCAGCAGCGGCTGTGGTTGTCTAATTTGGGAACACATCTCGGCATTCGATATAACTGGCGTGCGATATAACTGGCGTGCGATATGACTGGTGTGCGATATAACTGGCATGGCAGCAACGACACTGGCGCTGTATCTCGTCTTTCTCCACTCTGCGGAACACACGTCAACCCGTTCACATTGCCATTGTCTTCCCTCGCCATCAATCACTACTCACGCCAGTTTGCAATGCGAACAATCGTCGCTTCCAGCGCCATTGGCATTCTTCTTCTGTCGGCAGTGGTGTCTGCTCAGGACGACGCCACCACGTCGCCCACTCCGGCCGGATCAACGGTTCAGATGATGCCTTCGCCGTCCTCTTCGGCTGATGAGACATTCCCGCCGGACCAAATGACACCAACTTCTTCTTCAACTTCCGTGCCCAGCGTGGCAGCAACAACGGCTTTTATGACGCTACCATCCTCCTCTGACCTCAGCTGGAGAGCATCAACAATGCAAATGACACCGGCAAGCGGCTCGATTGTGACGTCGACTCTCCCCGTGCGCGGAACTCGGTCTGGATCCGACGCAGACACCGCCAGCAACACTGCGGGGACTCTCTCCTCGGACAGGAATAGCAAAAGTGGTGACCGCAGCGCCAGCGACTCATCGGCACATTCGGCCAGGCACTGGAGCGCACTCGCGATCATTGGCATCTCCGGCGCTGCAGCGGCTGCTCTCTTCTAAACACTCATTGCGTACTTTTGCTTGAACATGCGCCGTCTTCCACCGCTCGTCCTTTCCGGTGCTCTGCTTGCCGCCGCTCGTTCCAAACCGATATCTGCTTTGTAAACAGCTATTTAACATGGTGTTTATTGATATGGCGCTTATTGACATGGCGCTTATTGACATGGCGCTTATTGACATGATGCTTAGCCCCAGAAGGCGTTTGTGATGACGTTCTTGTCGTTCAGCGACAGGTTGAGGCGCGTTGGCCGGTAGTCCAGCGTCCGCTTTGCGCCGGCGTGCAGCGGTCGCAGCGAGGAGTGTGGTGGCAGCTGCTGCGGCGTGACAATCTCGGGACCGTCGGCTGTCGGGGACGTGCGCTGCTGCTGGAGCAGGCGGCGAGCGCCTTCGTCTGCGGCAAACTGCTTGCCAATCAGCTCCTTGATATCTGCGTGCTGCATCTCGCGAGTCGAGCGGCGGGAGATTAGGAAAGGCGAACGAAGTGTGTTTGTGTGAGTGTGTGTGTGTCTGTGTTTGTGTGTGTGTGAATGCAAGACTGTGGAGAAGCGCAGGCATCAAAGCACATGGATATACTTGACAAGTCTGACAAGTTTGACAAGTCGATAGTCTGACGTGGCGTGTGCTACGGACTCTGTCTCGTGCGGGCGAACGAGTGCGGGTGCGAGTGCTGACACCAGCTCCACTGTGCATCCTCCGAATATGTCATTACACTCGCATGTCATGTCATGCTCTCTATGTATTCCGCGTGCACCACAGATTCCACATGTTCCATGCTGGCTCACATTGGCTCACATTGACAGATGCTATCTTTCTGCGGCTTGCTGTGGCAGTCCACGCAGTCAATGCCGGCTCTGCTCCGTACAAAAGACAGTTGTTTCAAAGTGTAAGAATGCATGCTTAGTTCGCCTAGCGCAGCAGCTTCTTGAGCTGCTCGGCAGTCTCCTCCCAGTCGTCCGTCTCGACCGCGTGGATCTTCTTGCCGAAATGGTCCTCGATGGACTGGACGTCAGCCAGGCTTCCGTTATTCAAGTTGGAACAGGATTAGAGTACTTTGAAAGACGATTAGAAATTGATTAGAGGAGCTATTTAGTACTGGACAGCAGCAGCCAGGGCAGCAATAACGGCAGCGCCAAGGACATTGGCGGCCATGGCCTGGGACGAGTTGTCTGAGCTAGAGGAGCCAGAGGCGGCTGGAGTCGAGCCAGCGTTGGAGGCAGACTTGCTGGCAGATGGAGAAGAGGCAGCTGGAGTGGAGGCTGGGGAGGATGCGGACTGAGAGGCCGAGCCAGAGGCAGAAGCCGACTGAGAACCAGAGGCGCTGGCGGAAGCAGAGGCAGAGTTGGAAGCAGAAGCCGAACCGGAAGCAGAGCCGGAGGCAGATGGGGACGAGGAAGCAGAGCTGGACTGGGATGGAGAAGCGGTTGGGCTCTGCTGTGGGTTGGCGACACCGGCAGCTGGTGGAGCAATTGGGGCTGGGTGCTGGGCAACGACGACAGCGACGAGGGCAAGCAGGGCAACAGTGAAGCGCATTTTGAAGGTTGGTTTGTGTTTATCGATTTGTATACGTGTTGTGAGTACGCGTTGAGGCTAGCAGATGCAATAGAAGGGGGAAAGGCTGGAGTAGTAGTGAAGTGCGTGAGTGTGCTATGGTTATGTTCTTATTTGTTGTTGCTGCTGTTTTGTGTGCGGCTGCCCTCTCTTTTTATGTGCTGCTCGTGCTGCTCGGCTTGCTATCACATCTATATTTGCTCACCTCCTTATTATCTCATCCTCCTTTTTTTCTCGCCCATCTATTTTTCTCCCCCTGCTTCTCATAACATCAACGCACAGGAGCTCCTGAGAATGCTCTTGGCGCGTTGCGGATCGCCTCATTTCGGCCCGGCTGTGAATCGCCCGTGTCTGCTATTGTTGTGATGAGACATCATCCTTACGTCTCATCTGCTTACTATGTGATGGGAACGGCCGCTGATAGCCTCGTCGATCAAAGTCCTTTGAATAGATGTTGCTTTTAATAACCTCTCTCACGACTGTTCATATTCATATCGGCACAGTGTGGAATGCACAATGACCTGTCGTGATTGTGTGTGCATCCACTGTTACAACGGCTATGCAGGATGTGTGCAGTTTAATCGTCTCTTCTCACTCTCCCCTTGATTAATCTCAATGTGGATCGACTTTAGAGCAAAAAATAGAACTTGAACAGTGGTTTAATACTGGTAATGTGAATGATAATCAATGCTAATAATAAAAGGAGATTCAATTAACTATATTTACTCGTCATCCTTAACTTCCTCAATGCCTGATGCAGCAGAAGCTGCTGTAGTGGTAGTGGTGTCACTGTCCTTCTTGGCACTGGCACGATCAAACATTCCTGCCAAATCCTTCTTCTGTTTCTGAATCTGAGCCTTCTCAATCTCCTTAAGCCTGTGCAGTTCCTTAACTGTTGCTGCATCCTTTGGGTTGGTCTTGAGCACAGCGCGCAAGTCAGCCTCGGCTCTGACAGTGTTGCCATCTCCAGCATAGGCCTGGCCACGGCGGAAGCGAGCCTTCACATTGTCTGGATCGAGGTCAATGGCCTTGGTGGCGGCAACAACAGCACGCTCCCAGCGCTCGAGCTTAAGCAAGCATGCGGCAATGTTGCTATAAAGAATAGCCTGCGACTTATTTTCCTCGTCCGCCTTGCTCTTCTTTTCGTTATCAGTGGCTTTTGTTGCTGGAGAAGTAACGTGTTCAACCTCATCGTCGTCGTCGTTGCTGTTGTCCTTAGTGGCAGAGGCTGCAGAGGCTGTAGAGGTGGCGGCGGCGGCCATAGCCTGGGCGGTCGTCGTGCTGTTGGTGCCCTTGGTGTACAGAATAGCCTTGTAGTACAACTCGATAGCCTTTTGGTACTCGCCGTTCTTGAACTGCTCGCCAGCTTCATCTTTGAAAGCCAAGCCCTTGGCGAGATTCTCCTTGTTGATGGCAGCCTGAGCAGCAGATGACATTGTTTGTAACTCTATACGCAAAGAAATAAAACGCGCGCTGTTGTTGTTGTCGCTAACTGTTGAGGGTTGTTGTTAGTTGTTGTTAGTTGTTGTTAGTTGTTGTTGGTTGTTGTTGTTGATGAACAAAGGCCGTGCGTGGTGGCCACCTCCCATACACAAGCGCGTGTTTCTCCTTCTCTGCCACACTTTTCCAAGTGTCCTATTTTCTGTCTTTCAAAACACTGTTTTGTTCCTGCTTCACCAGAGCAGCCCCACCGCCCTTCAGCTATCACAGCAACCGCAAGTGGAGGAGCACAACAAGCAGTGTCTTCTTTGTTGCCACTGCTCTAGTTGTCAGCGTTTCTCTTCCTCTTCCTCTCTCTCTTTCCCTCTTTTTATTTATCCTCGTTCCTTTTCATCTTTTCTTTTGTGGTTACCCGGAGTGTGTTGTTGTCAATTCAGACCGGCTTTGTTTATTTACAGATCGAGTCTCTACGGTCGCACTTCTGCTCCCCTCTAGCCCACCACAACAGATAGCCACGCCTTACGCTAACCACAGAGATGCAGTTCTTGTTTAAGCCACGGCCAAAGACACCGCGTGAGCTTGTTAAAGGCACTCGCGATGCAGTTTTGCGTCTGGAACGTGATTGTTTAAGCCACGGCCAAAGACACCGCGTGAGCTTGTTAAAGGCACTCGCGATGCAGTTTTGCGTCTGGAACGTGAAGCTGACAAGAAGAAGCTACACGAGGAAATCGTAAAGAACCTCTCAGCGATGCGCAACATACTCACTGGCACTCCAAACGCCAGCTCTTCGTCATCTGGCAGTGGCAGCTCCGGCGGCATTGGAGGCGGCAGCGGCGGAGACCACGTAACAGATGCGGCTGTATTGGCTGAGCAGCAGCACCAGCTGATTCAAGAGGCTATTGCGATGGACTTGCTGCCATTGTTGATAGTTAACTTGTCACGGTTGGACTTGGAGTTGCGTAAAGATGTGGTTGGTGTGTTTTCTGCAATGTTAAGAAGAAAGATGTCTTCGGTTGGTGGTGGCCATTCATCCTCGACTACCTCGCGATATCCAATTGTAGAGTATGTGGCCAACTACCGCGACCATTCGATCATTAATGGGCTGATTCTGGGCTATGAGAATCAATTGATAGCTACAAACTGTGGATCAATGCTGCGTGAGTGTGCTAAACATGAACAATTGGCTCGTATAGCTTTATACTCTCCGCATTTTTATAGATTCTTTGACTACATGGAGTTGCCAACGTTTGATGTATCCAGCGATGCTTACACCACATTCCGCGAGTTATTAACGCGTCACAAGCGTATGGCTGCCGAATTCCTCCAGCAAAACTACGACAAGTTCTTTACTACTCACTATAGCCGCTTATTGGCACCAGAATCCAGCTATCTTACAAAGCGCCAAAGTTTAAAGCTACTGGGTGAGATTTTATTGGAGCGTGAATCGTATGCTATAATGATGAGATATATTGGTGTTGTGGATAACTTAAAGACTACTATGACACTGCTGGGAAGTAAGAGTAAGAACATTCCATTTGAAGCATTCCATGTATTCAAGATCTTTGTGGCCAATCCGGATAAGACGCCAGAAGTGCTGGACATTTTGAGAAGAAACAAGGCAAAGTTACTGGCTTTCCTCAAGGATTTCCAGAACGCACGCGATGAAAATGAAATGTTTGCGGATGAAAAGGCTTTCCTTATTAAGAATATCGAACAGCTTTAACCACCTGAGTCATATTTACATATCGTCGTTATCATTGTCACTGTCTTTTTTTTTACTCTCACTTTTACTTTCACTTTTTACTATCACTTTTTACGTTTACTTTTATCATTATCATAGCACTAAATACTATTACACGCTATTTATATTTATTTATCTAAACAAGTTAGAAAACAAAACAAGTAAACAAACAAACAAACAATCAATCAATCAATCTGAGAATTAAGGAGCGCCGAGTTCATCAATACGAGTCTGCCAAGCGCTGACTGAATCATGCATATCGTGCAACAAATGTTCTTGGCTCTTGAGTGGTTTAATCGCCTTGAGTTTCGCAAGAACATCAGTCGAGATCTGTTGCAATTTGGATGAGAAGTCCCTTGCAGATTCAGAATCAAGAGAGATGATGATGGCCGGCGGTGCTGTTGGTTTAGAGCCTGCATCTTTCAAAAGAGGTGGATTGCGCTCTACTCGAGCAATGTGCATGTCAATAACTGCATCAATCAGCGCAGTCATTAAAGTGACATATTTCTCCCAAACTGGGATTAAAGGCTCTGTCTTGGTACGTCCCACTGGTGTCAGCTGTGAATACACTGTGACAAGTCTATGCAGCATGGCTTTTCTAGATGGTTTATGCGAGAATTCCTGCTCCTTGTTGTAATCAATGTGCTTCTTGTTACTGGTGTCATCGCCATCATCACTATTAATACTACTGTCACTGTCATTGTCGCTATCCATTATAGACTGAGTTCCATTCTTTCTTTTATTCTTGCGATTGTTAGATTTATGCAATGCATAATAGTTTTGACGCTGTAAAATAGACTCTGCTAGCTGAGCTTTAAATGAAGGCGGCTGAAGTGATTCGAGATAGGTAACTAATGCATCATTATCAACATCATCCAGGTGACTGGCTAAACTTCTAATCAACTTCATTGGATCTCCATTGGTTGCTCCCATGAACGAAGCCAATCCACATAGATGAGTAAACTCACGTGCAATGCGAATCGAATCATAGTGATGAACAACATTGGCCATTCTACTGCGCTTATCAGCTTTCATTGCAGACTCATCCAACTCGTGCTCAAATATATCACTTTCACTGTCATCTGTATCGATATCCATGACATCGCTCTTACTATTGAACGAACCTCCACGCACTATAACTGGATTCTTTTTAAGACGCTCACAGATTGGAAGAGCATCAGTGATAGCATCGGCCATCAGCGTGTGGACTGGATCTGATCTCGAAGACATGTGTTTGCCAGCCAGTAATCTATATGCTGCTGAGTTCTCTCGACCAGCGTGCAAATCAACCGCAAGTAGTGCCACAATTAACTGCGCGGCTGCACGTGTGCCATATGAGCTGCTTGGCTCTCTGGTTGACACTGATGAAATAGACTCCGATGCACCTTGTCTAAACAATGAAGAAATCAATGGATAAATGCCATTTTTACCGTACTGGACATGGTCAGTAAGCAGATCGAGAAACGTGGCAGTTCCCAATGTCTCAGCCAATCTCCACATTGCCCTTTCAGCTTTGGCCACATGTCTTGGCTGCAGGCTGTCTTCCATCCTCACAGGGTGCAGTATGTTTAGTAGTTTCTCCACATTCGATGCACTTGGCACCAAGCCAGATTCCAACAAAGCATCAATCAGCTGCAATGCATTATGTTCAACGGCATCTTCCAATCTGTGGCCAACCCAAATCTGCAAAGCTTCGTTGCTCTTTGTCATTCCTCTACCGTGATGGACTTTAATTGCATCAGCTGGCTCGCTTGATACTGACTTTACATTGCACCCAATTCCACCTGCTGGTGAACTTAGCACCGTTGGGCAGATGATTTTAGCTCCACCTGTGCTGGATGGCTGTAAGAATGCAAGCAATTCAACCGCGCGCTGATCAGTTGCAAGGAGATCAACAACGTCCTCGCGCGAGAGTTTACGTCCGATTCTATCGAGGATGGCATCATATGAATCCCGCGAACTGTCAGTGTGATCAACTGCCTTTTTGGCAGAACGAGTACCTGGCGTCTTCTGGTGCATCATACCAATCAGCCAAAGAGTCTGTTGCTGCTGCTGCTGCTGCTGCTGCGTATTGTGTTTGTGTTTTGAATCGGTTGTTGCTACTGTCGCTGTTGTTGTTGCTGCTGCTGTTGTTTTTTGCTGTTGTTGTTGCTTTTGTTGTTTTTGCAGCAGAGTGCTGGGCATTTCTCGCCTTCAGCTCGGCAATTACAGCAACAACAACAACGACAACCACCATACACGCCAAGCCCTCAACTCGACTCGCGTTCATCAACAGCTCAACAACTCAATCTATCATCGCTATTCTTTTTCTTTCCTCCCTCAGATAGACATACAGATGGAGAACGTCCTGTTCAACCTCAAGTTTACGGCAAAGAGACTCCAGAAAGAGTCCAAGAAGTGCACCAAAGATGAAGGCAACGAACGCACAAAGCTCAAAAAGGCCATACAGCAGGGCAACCTCGAGGGAGCTCGCATCTACGCAGCCAACGCTATTCGCAAAAAGAATGAGTCCCTCAACTTGCTTCGTCTCTCTTCAAGAGTTGATGCCACAGCTTCCAAAGTGCAGACTACAATCATGATGCGAGGAGTGACTAATAGCATGGTTGGAGTGGTAAAGAATATGGACAAGGCGCTGGATTCATTAAACCTGGATAAGATTGCAATGTTGATGGACAAGTTTGAATCTCAGTTTGAGGAGATGGATGTACAGACCGACTACATGGAGAGAGCAATGGGCCAAACTGTGGCGCAAACCATGCCGCAGAGTGAGGTTGATTTGCTGATGCAGCAAGTTGCAGATGAAGCGGGCATTGAACTTAACATGCGACTCGGCGAGGCTGCATTGCCATCCAGTGTGCCCGGATTAATGCAGGCTCAAACTGTAGCCGCTGCTCACAATCAACCACAGCTCATTGCGGCCGATGGCGATGCTCCTGCCCACAACACTGCTGCACAGCCTCAAGCGGCTGCTGCTGCCTCGGGAGCCACTGCAGCAGCCACATCAACTGGTGCACCAGCCAGCGGTAAGGCAGCTGAATCTGACCTGATGCGTCGATTGGAAATGCTCAGAAACATGTAATAACTCATCTCACTTTCCCTTTTAAATCTCCTCTTTTGTTCAAAAATGACTATAATTCGAATAGGTACTGTGAGAATGTGATACATATACTTCAACAAAGCTGTTTTTAAACTGAAACTTACTTTAAAGACATCCATAGCATTGCTCTATGGCCACTCAAGGAACAAAGAGCAGAGCAAGCGAAGCTCAAGAGCAATCAACGGCTATAAAAATGGAAGCTCAGAGCCAAAAAACGAAAAACAGAACACGGCCTGATGGTCTAGCGGTATGATTCTCCGTTTGGGTCGGAGAGGTCCCGGGTTCAATCCCCGGTCAGGCCCACTCTTTTGGTTTCTTTGGACCTCGTTCTCCTGGTTTGTGGATGCTCCTGTTCCAAATCCTGCTCTCTTTCAATTGCAAGTCAGCCAGATTCCACTGTGTGCTGTTGTCGTATTGGTACACAAAATGTTGAGGATGTGCGGTTCTTCGTGAGATGGTACTGCTACTATTACACACATTTAGACATGAAAGCCGTAAACATAGCAAACACGATGCTTTGACACACATGTGTATTCGTTGTTGGCACTGGATTCCAAATCGTCAATAAGTGAACTTTGAAACTGCATTGTTCCAAGTTCGCTGAAATAAAGTGCAAAAAAAAAATAAAAGAAAAGAAAAAAGAATCGCAAGTTAATGACAACACGTCTTGACAACAGATCGCCTCAATCGCTGCGTCCATTATACGCTGCCCAGGGTCTTTTATACCGCTCTGATGGGTCTGGACGGTTTGATCTCGGTCGTACCTCCGTTCTGTGCTCAGTAAACGGTCCCATGGAAGTCAGACTTCGCGATGAACTCTACAACCGCGCTGCTCTCGAAATCAACCACCGCCCAGCCACCGGCACACCTTCGACAGCCGATCGTTTTGTCGAGCATAACATTCGTCACATTGTTAATGGATGTGTGTTGAGCGAGCAGTATCCGAGAAGTTTGGTACAAGTCAATTTGCAGGTGCGGTGTGATGATGGATGCACTTTTGCAGCTGCGGTGAATTCGGCAATGCTGGCACTGCTAGATGCGGGAATTGCAATGAGAACTGTGGTGGCTGCAGTGACTTGTCTTGTACTTGGCTCGAACAAAGGAGAGTCTCAAATTGTATTGGATCCAACAGCCGAGGAAATCGAAAACTGCAGAAGGGATCCAAGCAGTGGTGGAAGCTCAGTGCATACGTTTGTGTTTGAGAGTGCAGCGGCCAAAGAGACGGGATCGATTGACAATAACAGAATTGCATTCAATGAGTCGCGTGGTGTGTATTCGATGGAGCAATATCAAGCTGCGGCAGAGGCATGTCGGACGGCGGCTGAGCGGATCCATGCATTCATGCGCACTGCCATTGAGAACCGTATCAAACATACTCATCAAGTTTAGATTTAGATTTAGAATTATATGCATTCTTACCTAACATGAGTAAAAAAACAAAAGACATTTGGAACAAAAAAGGAACTTTAAATAAACATGAGGACAACTAAATGGGGGAGGAGACAGTGAGGCATAAATTATACATTGAGTAGGAGAGTGTAGACAACTGCTTTTAATGCTATTATTTGTTTCAAACAACATTAAGAGGAGGAGCACCTTCAATCGGTGGTCCAGTATTCGGCCCGACACTGACTCCATTGCCTCTGAGCAGATCCTGATGGTCTCTCATTATGAACCGATAGTGATCCGGCTTCTCTCTTGTCAGCGCAAAGAAGATCAATTCGAGAACTCCACAAACAATGATAAACGCACCCGATACATTGTTCAAGGTTGAATTGCCCAGATTGATGCATCCTAAGAATATATAAAACAGTCCACGACCAACATAGCTAAACATGAATGGGACGGAATCGATAACAACGGGCAGAGCCTTCCATTCCAAGAAGATGATGAATGCAGCAAAAATGCAAGAGTAGACGGCGATGATGACGCCTTGGAATGTGGGGTTCTTGAAGAAGGCTGCAGCACCGACCACGAGGAATATGGCGGCGATAACGTTGCAGAGCCGAAACAGCTTGGAGGGCAAAGAGTTCTCGAGGGCCATTTATCTCTCTGTGTGCGTGTATGTATGTGCTGGAGGCTGGGCGGTTGGTCGAAAGAAGAACTGAGATGTCGAAGAGCACACAGATGGGAGACACCAACAATACTAACAACAATAACGCTAACAGCAACAACAACACCAGTAGCAACGACTATTCTAACAGAAGGCAGGCCGTGATGAAATGCCACAAGGCAGAACGGGAGAGAAAGAGAGAAGAATGACTGTGTTTTTATTATTATTGTGATGAGCTGTATGAGTGGTTCAGTTGCTCCTTTCAGAAAGCTGCCCCAAGACTCTGGGGATACTTTTCGGCAGTTGAGCAAATCTGCTCCGGTTGACGAAAATCAGCTGGCAAAAAAAGCACACACACATACACACATACACACATACACACATACACATACACAACCTTGTTCCTTCATCAGCAGCGTCTACCATAGCAAATGCATCCAAATATTGAGCTTCACAACCATTCCGACTGCCTGGAGGTTATTCTAGCACTTCAGCAATGTCACAGCGAGGCGAGAGTTGCTCGCTTTTTCGGTGCGTGCAACGAGGCCAAGCGTCAGCTCGATCGCTGTCTAACAAAGGAGTTCCTTGTGGTGCGTCAGCGTAACTTTGAAAAGGCTGGCGAAAGACGAAAGAGATACGAAGAGACTGCTAAGACTATCGACGAAGAGCGCGCAAAGATTCTGGCTGCTGCAACTGCTGCAAACGAGAGACGGAGACAGCAGGAAACCAAAGAACAGTAAGAGTGATAGTGACAGTAACAGCAGAAGCAGCAGCAACTGAAGCAGCAATGGAAGCAACAACAGAAGCAGCAACAGCAGAAGCAGTAGACGCTGTCGTCTTTACCTGAGATATCGGCTCGAGTTTTATTGCGTATTAGGTCCATCATCCTCGCTCGTTCGTTCTTTTAATAATTAGTGTATGTACATCCTCATCTACCCATCTCAAAACACATCCATAAACACACAATGAAGGTAATAAACACATCCCAGTTGAAACAAAAAGTAATGAATCAAAAAATTAAATAGGAGTATAGCTGATAGAAAGGTATATATATATAGAAAGCGCTCGCGTGTAAACATTAGAGATTAATGGTGAGATTCATTCTGCTGTTGCTCTAATCTCCTCAAGCGCTGACGATGTAAATCGGCAAGAATGGCATTAATCCGACTATAATTTGATCCTGAGGCTTGCTGGCTATCTGCATGCTCACTCCCATCTTTTTCTGATCGAGTATTCTGCGATGATATCGAGGCTGATGATGGCGATGATCCCTGCGAATCTGGATGTTTGTGTTGTTGTTGTTGTCGTTGTTGCTGTTGCCGTTGCTGTTGCCGTTGCTGTTGCTGTTGCCATAGATGCTCTCGCTCTTGCCCTTGTCCTTGCACTTGTTGTTCTAGTTGTTGCTTTTGAAGCTGGTCGAGATGTTGATGATGAGCCATTCTTGCCTGTGATGCAGCAAGATAGGACTCAAATTGAGCCTGGCCCATTCCTAGCGATGTAGCTTCAAAGCTCTCGTGGCGCAGCCTTTTAATGTGACTTTCATTATTGCTACTGCCACTACTTGAAGAACTTGATGCTGACAGTGATCGCTCGTGCCGGCCCTCGCTGTTACTGTTCAGGCTAAGAGGCTCTAGCCTGGCCGTTATGGCTGCTGTCGCTGTCGGAGCCTCGCTGGCGGGGGAGTAGCCGTCGTCATCAATTGGTCTTGTGCGCTTCATCTTGGAGTATGTATACTGCTTTACAAAAAAAAAATTAAGTAGTGTGTGTGGTATATGTGTAATGAGCTTGGAAGGGTTGCCACAGCAGGAAAAGAAGGATAGGAACGAAAGATATCTGCATACACTCGCTCACCCATTCGTTCACTTGCAGGTTGCCTCGCTGTTGACGCTGTGTACATTCCTCTCGTCTCTCGTGTATTAACTATTACTAATAATGACGGAGAGAGCCAGCTGTGTTAAAATACTCTTTTTTCTTTATTGTATAGAAAGAATGTGACTTGTAAAATGTAAAAAGTAATGATGATTACGACAGGCGGGAAGCTAACAATAACGGGGAATATAGAAGAAAAGAAAGAGGGAGAATAGTTAGTTGATCATTTAGTCAAAGAACTTCTTGACCTTGGCAAGGAACTTCTTCAGCTTAGATTGCTTCTTCGGCTTGGCTTGTTCTGGAGTTGGCTTGGCTTCGGACTTCTCATCAGCTGCCGCCGGTGCTGCTGCTGGTGCTGCTGGTGCATCGGCGGTAGCACTGGCTGCGGCATCATTGGCTGCTGTGGTAGTGCTGGTAGCGTTATCAGCAGCGGCTGGGGCAGCCTCTGCGATTTCGGTCGTCTCAGTAGTAGCTGCGGCTGGAGCAGCATCAGTGGCTGTCTCAGCTGGAGCAGCAGCAGGGGCTGGTTCCTCTGCGGCCTTAGCTGGTTCCTCGGCTGGCTTAGCATCCTCCGCCTTAGCCTGCTCAGCAGGGGCAGCATCGGAGGTAGTGGTAGTAGCAGCAGTAGTCACATCAGCCTTTGGAGCCTCTTCGGTAGCGGCAGCAGCAGCTGGAGCTGGAGTCTCAGCAGCAGGCTGTGCTGGCTCTTCAGCCTTGGTCTCTACAGCAGCTGGAGCTGGGGCTGGGGTCTCTTCGGTCTTTGCAGCCTCAGGGGCAGTGGTCTCAGCAGCGGCGACCTCCTGGGCCTTCGCTGGTTCCTCAGCTGCAACTGCAACTGCGGCTGCTGGTTCCTCAGCCTTTGCCTCTTCGACTTTAGCGGCTGGTGCTTCCTCAGCCTTAACCTCTTCGGTCTTGGCTACAGCGGGCTCTTCAGCGGCCTTGGCTTCTTCAACCTTAGCGGCCTCTGCTGGAGCAGCTTCGGCGGCTGTCGTCGATGCTGTATCAACATTCAATGGTCAATGGTCAATATTCGAGTGTTAATCACGGAATGCAGACGCAAGTTGCAGTAACATGATAGGCGGTGAGCAGTGAGTGGATGTCAGTCAATGTAAACAACAAAAACTCAGGCCAGTTCGAGTCGCACGAAAGCTGATGACGAAGAGTGACCATAAAACAGCCCAGCAACAAGTGGGTGAAACAAACGTACTTTCAGCAGCGACAGCTGGAGCTGGAGCTGGAGCTGGAGCAGCAGCCTCGGTTTCAACTGGCTTCTCCTCGGTAACGGCAGCCTCAGTGGCAGCCACGGTGGCTTCAGCTGGCTTCTCATCTGCAACGGCAGCAGCAACTGGCGCAGCAGCGGCAGCAGCGGCAGCGACTTCGGCTGGTGCAGCAGTAGCCTCAGCTGGAGCTGCTGGAGCTGGCTCGACGGCCACGACAGCAGCGGTGGTAGTAGCGGAGGTCTCTTCAACGGCGGACATATTGTGTAAACAAGCAAGAAAGAGAAATGAAAAAAGAAATGAAAAAGGGAAACTCACAAAGAAGCTAAATAAAGAACGACTTCAGGAAAGAAAGGAGAGGGCAAGTAAGTGAAGCAAAGCAAACCAGGAGGCTGAGGTGCAAGGGAAAATAAAAGAGAGGAAACTCTAACAAACGCTGGTGCACAACTTCTCACTGCTGTGAGCGGGTGTGCGGGTGTGCGGTGTGTGCGCATGCGTGTGTGCGGGTATGAGTGCTATTTGTGATTCAGTGCAGTGACCCAGACTCGCGTTTCATCGACAACCGACCGACTGCACCATCGACAACAGAACTCCATTTCCGACACAGATACTCGCCGTCCCTTGTACACAAACTCTATGGTTCCTTGAGGTTCCTCGAGATTCCTATCCAGTCCAATTCAGTTCGATTAAGCTCTCGAATAGCGAAATTTCTCGAACAGTTTGGGTTTCTCATGCTGGCTGTTTTGGTGGCAGCAGCGGCGGCCTAGCTGACCAACGCTTAATCGCGTGCATGTTTTGACTGCTGATTGTTTTCCTTCCTTCCTTCCAGCATACACAACAACAACAACAACAAAGCTAACAACAGCAGCAGAAACCGCGATCGCCACTACACTCTATCCCTAAAACAAAACAAACACGAGAGCAATGACTTCCACAGCTTTCACAGTCGAGCCGTTCACACCGCGTGACCCATCGAACCCAAAGGTGTTCTTTGACATCTCCATCGGCTCCAAGCCTCTCGGCCGCGTTATCTTTGAGCTCTTCGCCGATGTCACGCCTCGCACCGCCGAGAACTTTCGCGCTCTGTGCACCGGCGAAAAGGGCTCTTGCTCTACGGCCGCTGGTGTTCCACTGCATTACAAGGGCAGCACGTTCCACCGCGTCATCAAGAACTTTATGATTCAAGGTGGCGACTTCACTCGGTTCAATGGCACTGGTGGCGAGAGCATCTATGGCGACAAGTTTGAGGATGAGAACTTTGAGCTGAAGCACTCGGAGCCATTTTTGCTGAGCATGGCCAATGCTGGTGCGAATACTAATGGATCGCAGTTTTTCGTCACAACCGTCAAGACTCCTCATTTGGACGGCAAGCATGTTGTGTTCGGCAAGATGCTGGTTGGACGTGACATTGTGCGCGCTATCGAATATACTAAGACGGCGTCTGGCGACAAGCCGTATCTGGATGTGGTGATTGACGATTGCGGAGAGCTGCCAGCAGACTATGATTTGAAGGCTGCTGCTCGTGCATTGCTTGTGGGTGATGGAATTGAAGCGATTTTGGCTGAAGATCCATCGCTGAAGCTGGACGAGTATCCAGACTACACTGTGGATTACAATGACGATCAGGTTGATCCAGAAGTGTCGCTGGAGGCTGGCAAGTCGATTCGTTTGCTGGGCAATGCCATTTTCAAGAAGGGCAACTATCAGCTGGCGATTGCCAAGTATGCCAAGGCAGTGCGGTATCTGGATGAGAACCGCTATTTGGAACACGATGGCATGGCTGAGGAGCAGCGCAAAAAGTTTGAAGAGGAGCTGCAGCCGCTTCTGACGGAAGAAGCAGTGTCGGCAAACTTGAACGCTGCGCAGTGTGCAATCAAGCTGAGTGAGTTTGACCTGGCAGTCAAGTTTGCAAGCGCTGTGATTGATATGAATCAGACTGGAAGAACTGTTTCGGATGGTCAGCGTGCAAAGGCATTCTACCGCCGCGGTACGGCTAACTTGGGCTTGAAGGCATATGTCAATGCACAGCGCGACTTTGAAATGGGATTGAAGCTGGTTCCAGGCGACAAGCAGCTCACCGCAGAGCTCAACCGTGTCACCAAGGCCATCAAGGATGCGCAGGAGAAGGAGAAGAAGATGTATCAGCGCATGTTCTCAAGCTAAATGCCACAACTTCATTCTAGTTTTCTTTTCTTATTTAATTGATTGATTTTCTTTACTACTCTAGCTAACTAACTCACTCACTAACTAACTCACTCACTCACTCGAGTATTATAAAAACAACCAAATGGAGCAGTATTGTTTTGAAAAAAGATGTGGGTGCGAAGATTGAAAAATGAGAAGAGAAAAGAATAAACTAAAGAAAGTGAAGTACGTAAGAAAAAGAACAAGTAAATGGAAAGAGTAATGAGATTGAGAAATTAGCAAAGTAGACAAAAAAACAAAACAACGGAGGCAAATACTTAAGGGTGACTGCCAAGTTTCATGTAGTTTGGAACGCCACTCTGTGCCAAGGACGGTCTGTTGGCAAAGCCGGAGGCCGGGCTGTCTCCCAAGACATTGGTGATAACGAACGTCAGGTCAAGTGGAACTGGCTGGCCGGTGAGCAAGGAGCCAATGAGCTCTGGGTGCTTGAGCACATTGAGAATGTTTGGCTTGAGATCAACAACAACTCTGCCGTTGCCCTTTGGAGCCATTTGCACTGGTGGGTTTGGCTTAGCTTGGCGGTCCAAAGTGGCAATTTCGTCGCCCTTGAGCTTAATGGACGACTCGTCAACGGAGACGACGAAAATCTTGGAGTCGAATGGGTTCAGCATGAAGATCTCGGCGGTCATGGCGCTGCCGCCCTTGAGGAGCTCGGCCAGATCAAGAATGTACGTGACGGTGTGGTCAATGAACTTGGCGGCCATACCTGGAATGGTGGTCTGGAGAGCAACCGCAGCAAACGCAGCCTGGAGCGGACCAATCGGAGAGGAGTCAGACGTGCCGTGGAGGTTGACACCGAGGGTCTTGCCAGCCAGGAACTGGTTCATAAACTCTTGGCCAGCTGCCTTGTTGGCAGGCTCGAGGTGCATCACAGCCTTGGCAGAGTTGTCGCCAGGAACGAGGCGCAGGTTCTCCAGCAGGACAGAGCCGAGCTCGGTCTCAGAGTTGGCAACGGCGAGCTTGGTGGTGCCATCAGTAATGAGATCAATGTTGGACGGGTTGTACATGGTGGTGTCCAGCGTCATGATCAAGTACTGGTTGGTGCCGCCGGTGATCTTGATGTTGCTGACGGTTGGAGCCTTGGCCTTGAGACCCTGCAGACCCTTGAGCGTGGTGTCGACGTCAATCGGCAAGTCGAGGTTGAGCAGACCAACACCAGTGCCAACAGCCGAGCCAGCCTTGCCCTTCAAGCGGAAGGTCTTGCTGGTGGACAGGGTCAGGTCGCGGGTCAGAGCCTGCATCGCGCTGCGGCCACTGTCAGGCACAGCCAGCTTGGTGTCCTTGAACGACATGTAGATGAGGTTGCCGCTGGTGCGAGCTGGGCCAACTGGGACATCGAGGTGGGCAGCTGGAGTTCCGCCTTCAACCATGTCGATGCCGAAGCCAACGCGCTGGATGTCGACTGGAATGTTGAACGGAAGCTTGTACGTGGCGATAGACTGGTTGTTGCTAGCAACGGCGTTCCATGGATCCTTGGCAGAGAACTTGAGCGTGAGGTCCTGCATGTCAATGGAGCGGATAATGTTCTCAGGCTTCTGGCCAGGCAGTTGACCGTAGCCAGGCAGAATGAGAGCAATAATGAGGTGCGTGAATGGAGCTTGCAGCCATGGTGGTGGAGCGCTGGCGCCAGGTGGCAGCACGGAAACACCCTTGATCTCAATATCGCTTGGCTTGCCACCCAAGAAGTTGTTGAACATCTCCGAGATCTTGGCCAATGCATTCGAGTCGGACTGGCGCTTGAGGGTACCGGTCATCGAGATGGTGTTGTTGGACTCAGCCTTGAGAGCCATGCTAGTGTCAGAGTGGACGCGGCCCAGGTTGATGAGCTTACCAGTGTCGGCATCGTGGCCCAGATAGACATCAAACTGGACGCTGCCCAGGTCAATGGCAATGTTGGATGGGTTGTACAGGGAGGCACCCATGGTGGTGATGATGCCATCGTTGCCCGGAGCATTGCCTGGCAGATCGAAGCGAGTGACGGAAACCTGGTTCAAGCCATCGAAGCCCTTGAGCTTGATGTCCTTGGTGAGCTTGACGTTGGGGAACTCAAAGCCGAGAGCCTTGACGAGCACCTTGTCGGACTTGATGGTCCAAGTGAAGTCCTTGCTGCCCATCATGATGCCAGTGAACTGAGCGAAGCCGGCAATATCAGAGATGGCGAAGGTGGCCTTGTCGTCGAGCTTGGCACCCTTGCCAGCAAACACATTGATGTCAGAGAGAGACATCACACCGAGCTTCTTGTTGTTGAAGAACACATCGGCGCCGCCTGGAATGGTGATGATAGCATCGAGCGGACCGGCGTTGGAGACGGCACCCAGGAGACCAGCACTGAACATAGTAGCCTGGAGGTTGGACATGGCAACGGAGTCAACGGACATGACGGCGTTGTTCATAATGTTCTGGACAATGGGGCCACCAAGCAGCTGCACAAGGTAGATGACAGAGCGGTCGGCAGACAGTGGAACGGCCTTCTGGGAGTAAGTCATCTGCAGCGGGTATCTGTCCATCGTGGCACCGGCTTGGAGCACAATGTCGACCTTGACGCCAGCCAGGGCACGCACAATGATGTCGGTAATGTCATCACGCTGGTCACGCTTGAAGAATGGACGAGTACGAGCGCCATCAGTAGCCTTCAAACCACGTGGAGAGGCGGCAATGGCGTTCAGCTTCTCAATGAAGCCAGCAGCAGAGACGTGAGCGGACTGCGGGTTAATGGCAGAGTCATCCTTCGGGTACAAGTCAAGCAGCTGGCCAACAATGCCCAGATCAACGCCATTCTCGGCGGCAGCAGTCTTGATGAAAGCAATCAGCACCTTCGGGTTCAGGTTGAGGTTGAGCGGGATATCGCTGCGAGTAGCCTCCGACTTGCCGGCACAGACAAATGGCTTCGAGGAGAGATCGGTGTCAATGTAGCCAAGAGGAACGCCATGGTAGGTGATGTTTGACTTGATCTTGAAGATGGACATGGTGGCGGTGTACGGGTTAACCATGGTGAAGCCAGCCTGGGCAGTGCCGAGCTTGGCGGGAGGCGGGAGAATGCTGAAGCTGGACGTCTTGAGGAGCTTGACCTGGTTACCTGGGACCTGAGCAGCGATGCGCAGCTTGGAGAAGGCCAGTTTGAGAGACTCAACGTTGGTGGAGCCCATTGTGCCTTGCATGACAGAGGTGGTGTTCTCACCATTGATGTTCTTTGTAAGGAACTCAAGACCAGCAGGGATGGAAGGGCCGGTTGGGTGGAAATGGGCAATTGGGAACATGTGGTTGTCACCCATTTGCAAGTTGACATCCATTTCAACCTCACCAACCTTCTGGTTGCTGTAGGTCAAGTCAAAGCTGGCTGAAGGAGTGACAGTCAAGTTAACATTGGATGGATTGTTGATATTGGTGTCCAATCTAATGTTGAGCTGAGTTGGTGTGCCACTAATAACATCAATGGAGTTCACAACAGGAGGAGGAGCAATCAGTCCTCTGAGACCCTTGAACGAAGTCTCAACATCAATCGGCACAGGCAAGTCAAGCAAACCAACACCAGTCATTGCACTTGTAACAGCCTTGCCCTTCAACTGGACCTTCTTCTCTTCTGACATTGTAACATCTGCCAAGAACTGGTTGAATGTGTTTTTGGCTCCATTGTTGATCAATGAGAATGGAACATTTTCAAACGAAGTGAAAATAGTCTTGTCATCATTGGTAGCATCCAACTGACCAGTTGTCAATCTAGCAAATGCAACTCCATTGTCCAACACAGTGACATCCTGCTGAATCTTACGAACTGCAAGCGTGATTGGGAATGGAAGCTTGTAGTTTGCACGAACTGGACCAGCAGATGTCGGAGGTGCGTAGGCAGTTTCAGGAGTAAACTTCATTGCGTTTGTAACCAAATCCAAACCCTGAACAATCTTGAAGTTCTGCAAGCCAGGCAAATCCAGATTCAACTGAAGAGTCTTGAATGCAGTGTTCAGCCAGCTAACTGTAGAATTGCCAGTTACAACACCAAGACCCTTTGACTGCATTGGCTGAGTAACTCCACTCAAATACTTGTCCATCAGATTGCCAACAGCCTTCAACTTGTCAGACTCAGTTTGAGGCAGCAGTCTGCCATTCAGGGTGATGCTTGAGTCGGAGACTGGCTGGATGGTCATTGAGTTAGCGCCAACTTCACCAACGATGAAACCAGATGCAGTGTCAATAACACTCAGCGAGGCATCGCCAACCTCGAGACCAACTTGAGATGGGTTAGACATCGATGTGCCAATGGACAGCTTAATACCATTCTGCTGACCAGGAGTGACATCGCCAGGCATATCATAAGAAGTGAGCTTGACTGCGTTCTTGAATCCATTCATGCCCTTCAGCGAGATTGACTTGTCTAACTTAACATCGGCAATTTCCACTCCAAGTGCTGCAATCGACAAATTGGATGACTTCAAGCCCCAGCTGAAGGATTCCTTGTTCATCATGAAGCTGGCAAAGTCAGTCATGTGAGCAACATCTGTAATGCTCATCAGCGGATCCTGCTTGAAAGTGGCACCAACATTGGCCTTGTTCTGAATGCTCTCCAGTTTAACATTACCAATCGGCTTGTCATTCCAGTGGACTTCCATTGGCTCAGCAAAGCTGAAGCTGGCCGAGAATGGTCCCGAGTTGGTGATGCTACCAGCCATCTGCACCTTGGCCGATGTCTCCTTGGCCTCGTGCATAAACACAGTGTCCACTCCCATAACTGCACCGTTAACAATCTTCTGCACGATTGGACGAGCGACCTTGGGAATCAAGAATCTCATCGAGTCATCTGTAGAAATCAGCAAGTCCTTCTGGATCAAATTGATCTGTGTCTTGTATTTACCAACCTGGATGTTGCTCTTGATATCCAAATCTGCAGCCAGTCTCTTCAATGCATTCTTCACAAAGTCTGGGATGTTGAAGCTGTCGTAGTTCAGTGCACGTGGAATAATGCGAGATCTTCCTTTGATGGGCTTGCTAGCCTCCATGGCAGTCACTGCGGCATCCTTGTTAATTGGCACACCAGGCACGCTATAATCACTCAAACCCAGCATTCCAACAAACAGTGTAGTATCCACATCAGATCTATCGCGTGCATTGTAGTAGATTAAAGCAATCAGTTCCTCTGGCTTGAGACCCATCGATACAGGCAATGCGGATTTGGCAGAGCCGCGAGCAGGCACATCAAATGAGTTCCAGCCTCCACGAGATGAATCCACATCAGCAGTTCCCAGGTTAAGCTGGCCCATTGTAGTCATCGACTGAATGTTAGAGTTAACAGACAACACGGTCAAACCAGCCTTGAATGGATTGCTCATTTCAACGCCAGCTGACACCAAGTTGGTCTTCTCAGAATCCCATGGTACAACCAATGAGGCTCCAGTAACCAGATTCTTGTCCAATCCAGGCATGTTGGCACTAATTGCTAGCTTGCTCATACCCTCCTTCAAAGGCTTAATCTCAACAGAATCCATGGTGCCCTTGATGATAAGAGGCGACTTGGGCACCTGGTTCAAGTATCTGTTAAGCAGCTCAATACCTTGAGGGTTGGCGTTTGGAGTAAACAGCGAAGAGGCATTCAGTGAGTTCTCACCACTGTTGAGAGTCAGCTTGGGGAGAGTGACTGAGCCAACCTCACCATTGGCATAAACCATTTGGAACTTAACATCTGAGTTCAATGAGAGTGAAATTGGGGATGGATTGCTCATGACTAATCCCAGATCCAGGTTCAGTCCAGATTCAGTTCCATCTGTGACATCCAGTTTGCTGATAGATGGTGGAACTGAGTTGAATCCCTGCAGTCCACCAAGACTTGAGCTGACATTGAATGGAATGCCTGACAATGTAATCAATCCAAATGGCGTGTCTGCCTTAGTTGATGCTGATCCTGCAACAGTAAATTCAACAGTTTGAGAAAGTGTCAAATCGGTACAGAATGAATCAAAGTTTGGCTGGTTGTTATCAGCCACCTTCATTGGAATTTTGTCCAGTGCAAACTTAATAGTAGTCTTATCACTATCTGCTGTAGCATAAGGCGCACTCAATGAAACCACTTCATTATTGCCACGGAAAATGGTCATGTCATTTGCAACTTCCTTCATCTTCAATGTAAATCCAAATGGCATATTGTACTGTGCAACAATTGACTTTGACGATGTAACTGGCGCATATGGCTTGGATGGATCAAAGTTCAAGTTCATGTCGTTGATCTTGATTCCAGTAATCAACTGCATTGGGGTTGGTGGGGCCAATGGAACATGCAGCACCATAGCCTTCAATCCCTTGCTCAACCATGACACTTCGTTCTTACCATCTGGCTTAACTGACACTCCAACTGCAGTGGTATTTGATGGCCGATTGGATGCATAGTTTGAGAACAATTCAGACAGGATTGCACGGCCGTTGTCGTCAGATGGACGTGGAATAACACCCTGCAAATCAAGATTAGTGCCAGCTCTTCCAAGAGTTGCACCTTCTGCAGACACAATACCAAGAGTGTAATCCTTGTAGAACATCTTCAGGTCAATGGTACCAAGTTGAACTGCAATTGGCGATGGATTCTGCATATCTGTAGACAGTTTGACAACTGCACCGTTGCCATCGGGAGCGTCATTGGGCATATCAAATTTGGTAATCTTGACATTCTGCAGTCCACCCATACCAAGAATAGTCACTTCCTTCTTCAAGTCCAGGTTTTTGGCAGTCAATCCCAAAGCCTTCACATTAATCTTGCCCTCAAGCAGCCATGTGAAGTCCTTATCAGTCAGCATGTGTGGTGCAAAATCTCCAAAAGTCTCGGCATCGGCAACCTTCATCACAGTTTGGGCCTTGACTGTGCCACTGCCGCCAGACACGTGTGCCTCTGGCATTTCAACCTGACCAAGCTGCTTGTTGTTCCAACTGATGCGAACTGGCTCAGTAAACACAATGGTGGCAGGGAAAGGACCAGTGTTAGTGAGTTCAGACACAAAGCCCATGTCCATTGACATCTCTTGAGGATTGGTGATATCGGCAGTCTTGAATGACATCTTGGACTTGTTGATAATCGTCTGGGCAATGGCGGGGAAGATGACAAAGATGAGAAGCGGGATGAAGATGGCCAAGAATACAAGCGTCAGACCAATGCACCAGTACCAGTACTTGCGCTTACGGTAGAAACGCTCCTTTGTTGGAAGAGCATCTGGGGACGTTACAACAACATTGTCGTGCAAGTGCTCAACTGAACGCATGCCATGAGCACCAGCAACGCCGGATGGAGAGGAAACTGAGATGGGGACAGTGCCTGGTGCGGCTGCAACTGCGGCAGAGTAGTCAGCAACGGCAATCTGAGCCGCGGCAGCTGCGCGGTCGCGCTCGTCAAACTGATCACCGGCGCCATCATCGTATTGAGAACCCATGGATCTGCGAGTGTTGTTATCAGTTGTGGCATTGTATTGATAATCACCCAGTACTGCATTCGCATGAGATGAGTCCCGAATGTCAAGGAAGCCGCCGTCACGAGCAGCAGACTCTCCTGACATTGGTGGGGAAAGTAATGAATAGAGAGGAGATTAACACTCGAGTATCAGAAAGGGGGATCTGCTGGTATGTTGATGTTGCTGCTGCTGCTGATGATATAAAAAGTTAGAGACTTGGCTGTGTCGAGAGAGAGAGAGAGAAGAGAGAGATATAGAAAGAGAAGAGAGAAAGAGGAGGTGATAGAGAATAGTACTGACGACGGAGGTACTGCTGCTGCTGCTGTTGTTGTTGCTGCTGCTGTTAGAATGATGAAGTCAAACCAAATTGAATGCAAAAGGGGGTTTGATGACAGCGAATATGGGAACAAGAATCAGGATACAAGTCAACAGAGTATTGTAATTATTAGTAACACTATAGGAATCAAGCTGGCAGAAAAAAGAGCCAAACTGTAAAAATGGAAAAGTATAGAAGGGTGAATATGAGCAGGATGAGATAAGAGATGACGCTGCAATGCAGTCAGTCAATATGTAAAAGAGAGAGAAAATAAATGAATTTGTTGGCACCACAACTACTATAAAAAGAAGGGGGGAAGAGAGAGAGGATGTGAGGTTCACTATGGGATGGATGATCGTTGTCGTATGTGAGTTAACAGTGGTAATAATAGCAAAGGAAGAAGTCGAATGCGAACACGTTGCCACCACAACCACCACCGCCTGACAAAAACGACAACAGCGACAACAACAAAAGGGTATACAGTCCGAAGGCACCGAAGACAGTTATTGATGACAGTCTGAATTCACTGGGAGTTGAACAAAAGGAGGTGCTGTTGGGGGGGAGGGGAGAGTAAGAAAAAAAAGAACGAGACAGAATGAAAGAGCACTTGCTGTCGTGAATGGTGTGTGTATATGTGTGTGTGTGTGGGGAGATGGTTGAGGAGTGAGTATGAGAACTGCTGATGTTGGACGATGAGGCTGGAAATGTTGTTTTGTACTTGTTGTCAGAATGGGGAATGGGAACGAGAATGAGAATGGGAATGGGAATGGAAGAGAGGTCGAAAAGGCGGTTTGCACAGCAGCGTAGGTCAGTTTGTGTACATTGTCACGAACTGGGCCGATGTGGATGCTTGTGTGCGAACAAACAGGGAGGGAGAGGGAGAGAGAAAAGCGAGAGAGAGAAAAGGGAAAAGCTCAAGTAGTATGGTAAAAAGGGAAAAGGGAAAGGAAAAGGAACAGAGAAGGATGTGGAATGGGATTGGATGGGATGATGACGTACCTGTCGAGACAATAAGGTCCTGTTTACTCACTGCTAAACAGTGCAGTAACAATTGTAATAGTAGGAATAGTAAACAACAATGACAACGAGTAGAGGAAAGGGGAAATCAGTACGAGATATAGCAAGGCTAGTAAGAAAAGGACAACAGGCTGAACCGAAGCCAGAAAAAAAATGCGAAGCGAAAGGGTGTTTACTACTAGGACCGACTTTTATGTATGCATCGAGCAGATATTCTTTCTCTCTGTGCTGAACACGCGACCAAAACGGCATGACCAACCCGCCCAAAAATGAAAGAAAAATGTCAGTCGGGGGTAAAGGCTGCGAATGTGAATGGTTGGTTGGCTGGGGTGGGCGCAAATAGGAAAAAAGAAAAAAGAAACGTCGGAGTTCTGCCAGCTGTTAAATTTTCAACAAGCCAATCGATGTTGAAAACTCAAGAATCACGTCGCAGCGTCACGCGGTCGTTCTCTTGCCAATGACGGCTGGGGGCAGTCTCTGCTAATTAACCAATCCACAGATAAACCCGAACTTGCCGCCAGAAAAAAATGTCTACTGCGGTTTAGAAATGCTGGATCGCATATTTGGCTCGGCGGCGGCAGCAGCAGCAGCAGCTTGCAGCGAAGAAAGCAGTCGCCTCTGGGTTAGTCGGTGGACAAGAGTCGCACGGAGAGTTGTTGAAAAGTTTGCTGGTCAATGGAAATGTGACGCAGCTATTGTGCAAAGGACCGAATGTACCACATACCTTAATTAGTCGAGGTATCGCCGAGAATAGAAACTGCGATGGATCAATTGCTATCTACGGATGTGGTCGGAATAGGATACTGTTTGTTTGATGAATAGTATTAATAATGTGTTAAAGATATGTTGGGCAAAGCAAACTTTGGCGAGAAGTAGGATGGATATGCTGCAAAAATAAAAGTACGATCGGAAAAATAAAATAGTAAAAAGGAAGGCTATAGTGGGGGGTTAAAAATCGATAGGAACAAGAGGAGGCATTCCAGACAGGACAGCTTCC
>MU602699.1:0-11530 GCA_025201865.1 Ramicandelaber brevisporus | reverse complement strand
GGCCTGATGGTCTAGCGGTATGATTCTCCGTTTGGGTCGGAGAGGTCCCGGGTTCAATCCCCGGTCAGGCCCACTCTTTTGGTTTCTTTGGATCTCGTTCTCCTGGTTTATTCGTGTATATTCCAGCTGTATCTTCCAACCTTTTTGTTTTTGTTTTTGTTTTTGTTTTTGTTTTTGTTTTTGTTTTCCTTGAATCGCCAAAAGCTGATCTAAAAAGAAAAGAAAAATGACCAACGACGCAAATCAAGCAGACCAGTTGCCTGGATCGAACGTTGCTGACACTGTTGACACTGCTGACACCGGTGCTGTCGCGGTCAAGCGTGCGCGCATCTCCAGTTCTGGTGCAGCCAAGCCCACTAGTGTGGCCGCTTCCTCTCGCGCTAATAATACCGCCGACGCTGACAACGACGACGATTCTCAAAAGCAACAACAGCAGCAGCAAGTGATGGCTGTAAAACGCACTGAAGCGGATGTTGGTATTATCGAGTATGTCTTTATGCCAAACTCTGATTCCGAGTCAGATGTCGCATTAAAGTGCAATGGATTTGACGCGCTGGTTAAGCATCGATTCAGTGATTTCATTGTGCGAGAGATCACGCTTGATGGAGAAGTTGTTGAACTGTCCACCGATGATGCTGATGGAAAGTGTGATGAGTTGCCGCAATTGCCAACGGTTGCATCTGCTGCAATTGCACAGAGTGAGATTGGTCGTAACGACGGCAAGGATGGTGAAGAAGAAGAAGTATCTATTGAGGTTAAAATGAAGACAATGCTGACTGAAGTTATTGGTAAAGAGCGTGCAGAGTGGTTAGTGTCCACAATTATGCAGATGATTCCGAAGCAGAATAATGAAGATGATGGCAATGCGAGTGAGCCACAGCAGGCAGCATCTATAAAGATTGAGTGGTCAGATGAGTTATCAAAAGATGCGCGCACTAAAATACATCAGACTGTTAAGGAATTGGCTCGTGGTAAATTAGTAAGTGAGACTGTTGATGGTAAGATTGAAATTGGCCAATCAAACTCCTCAGTTTCATCTCGTAATCAGCGCGGAGGAGGCCGCGGAGGAAGCAGTCGCGGAGGAGGTGGTCGTGATCGTGATCGTCGCAATAACAATAGCAATAGTGGCGAAATTGATTGGAAGGCGGCAGGTGGTGACTATATTCAGTTTGTACTGCGCAAAGAGAACCGTGAAACTGTTGATGCATTGAATCAGGTTGCGAGATTTTTGAAGTTAAAGACCAATGTCTTTTCATTTGCTGGTACAAAAGATCGACGTGGCATCACCACTCAGCTGATTAGGGCATTCAGAGTAGATCCTAAAAGGTTGCTAACACTGGCAAAATCAAAAGCGGTGTATGGAGTTAGTATGGGCCGGTTTACACTTGCAAATGAGCCATTGCGATTGGGAGATTTGAAGGGAAATCGATTCACCGTGATTTTGAGAGATGTTAAGCCACAGCCACCAGCAAATATTAAGGATATTGAGCAGCTGTTGCAGGGAATGCAGGAGCGTGGGTTTGCAAATTATTATGGAATGCAGCGATTTGGTACATCTTCAGTTGGAACGCACGAGGTTGGCAAAGCACTGTTGCAGTCCAACTGGAAAGATTCAGTGGCTTTGCTCCTGGAGCCTCGCGAGGATGATTACGGTGCCATTCGTAATGCAAGAGAAGTCTGGAAATCAACCAGAAATGCATCAAAGGCACTGCCGTTCTTTCCCCGAATGTGCGTGGCTGAGACGAGTATATTGGGGATGATCAGCAAAGACTCAACAGCCGCCGCAAGTAATGGAAGGGAGTTTGGAAATTGGCTTGGCGCAATCAATTCCATTCCGAGAAACTTGAAATTAATGTATGTGCATGCGTATCAATCGATTGTTTGGAACAAAACAGTATCAATGCGAGCCAAGAAGTATGGCTGGGACAAGGTAGTGCTTGGTGATATTGTATTACCGCGTGGATTAAACGATTCAACATCAACTGAAGAGCAGGATGAGACTGCAAATGATTCTCAAGAACAACAGCAATCACAGCAATTATCACGCAACAAACTTGCCTCAACAGCCATTGTCGTCACAGCTGATAACATTGCCCAGTACACCATCGATGATGTTGTAATTCCATTGGTTGGATATGATGTTAAATACCCCGAGAACGATACTGGAGACTATATGCGTTCCTTGCTCAAAGAGGATGGCCTCGATGCAGATGCGATGGAGCGTCCTCAAAAGGACTTCTCGCTCAGCGGATCATATCGTCGCATTTTGGGCCGTGCAAAGGATCTGTCGTGGCAGTTTGTACATTATGATGATCCCAATGTAGATATTGATTCGAATACGGGAGACAGCGGTGAAGGTGACAGTAATGATAAAGGTGAAGGCAGATATGTTGCACTAGTCACTGACTTCAAGTTAGACACGAGCAGCTACGCAACAATGGCACTGCGTGAAATTATACGCAGAGATACTTCTAAATCTGCAATGACTCGTGACAGTATGCAGGCGCACAATTAAGTACTAAATCTCACCTGTTTCATAATTAAATAATATAACTCTTTTAAAGTAATTAATTGGCATACCTGGCAGTCCACTCCTTTGCAGTTTCAATAGCGGCAGACTCATTCTCCTTCCAATGCTGAGCAACATCGTTAGCCAATGGGTCATCTGGATTTGGTGAGCTCAGTAGAGCCTGCACCGACAGCAGCACTGTGCGAACCTGTAAAGCTGGACTCCACTTGTCCTTGAGAATATCGAGACAGATGCGGCCGAGCTTGTCAATGTTTGGATGGTAGATGCGGGTCATGAAGCGAACCTTTGGTGGGGCCATTGGGTAATCTTCGGGTAAAAAGAGTTCGAGTTTAAAGTTGCCTCCGCTGAAGGGACTTGAAGATGGGCCTTTCATGGAGACCTGGAAGTGACGGATATTGGAATCGGATGGAACTGCAGTAATATCGGGAATTGGATCGGATTGCAATCTCTCAATCTCCTGTTTATAGCATTAGTATTAACATTGGTATACAATACATATACAATACATACATATATATGAAGTTGACATTGTTGTCAGTCGTCAGTATCACATGATCGCGTCTTTCGATATACAGGCTGTCTAGGTAGGCAAGTTTCTTCATAGTCAGTTGGATCTGCAGCTTCTTCTTCTACTTCTATTACTAGAACTACTAACTACTACGTACTTTCAGAATACGCTTAGGAACCGCCATCGCTATTCTCGTAACAGATCGCTTGGTATATAACTAGCTGGTTGATAGACTGCTGACGTGAGAAGAGAGCTCAATCTACAAAATGAAGCGACGCTTGGGAGGGTTTGTATTGTATTGCAAGCAAAAAAAGAAAAGACAATAAGATGTGTGTGGGCAGTGAAATTGCGCACTTCCAGACTCGCACCTTTCCTCGCCTGGATCCAACAAACAGCAAAACAGTAACAACAGTAACAGCAGAAGAAACAGAAATCACGAAAGACACAGCGAGCATCCGCGAAAGATGGCCACTGTTGTCACAACGATGACGACGACGACGACGACGACAACGACGACACCGACTATGGCGGAGACACAGCCGCTGCGAATGGATACAGCGATGCTCGAATTCATACCTATCAATGTCAGCGACAATGACAGTGGCTCAGATTCAGACTCTGAGGCGGATACTGCAACAGGTTCAGCAGCTTCGGCAGGTTCAAAACGTCGACGTGGTAGTCTAGCCTCATCAAAGTCCAAGCAGCCTGCGAAGAAACACCATCCTGACACCAAAAGTAGTGGTGACAGCATTGGCAACAATCGTCGTTCACGAGCTAAGCGAAATAAGCATCGAGACCCGCTTCAGCAGGCATTTGCAGAGTGCAGTGAGCTGTATGTACGAGCATTGACACTTATTCATCAGCACACGTATGACTCCGCACTGCGCATATTCGAACAACTGCATGATAAAGAATACATTTGGGACGAAGATGTGAATGATACGTTGGTGCTACAGCTGAGATTACTGATATGCAGCAATCACGCGTTGCTGGCTGCGGATGTTGGTGCAAATAACGCATTGGAATTGATAAATAAAGCACTAGTTCAGCAACGGCATCAACAGCGAGCCAATTCAACAGCCGAGCCATCATCAGGATCAAGCAGTGAAGCAGACTCCGTCAGTCCATTATCAAGCGACTTGCTAATTAGAGCCGGGCAACTAATGGAACGCCAGGGAAATCGAGGTGCTGCGAGACAACTATACGAGCAGTGCTTAGGACCACTGAAGCTCGATGATGCACATTCCGCAACCAGCCGGGGGGCAACTAATGGAACGCCAGGGAAATCGAGGTGCTGCGAGACAACTATACGAGCAGTGCTTAGGACCACTGAAGCTCGATGATGCACATTCCGCAACCAGCCGGGCTGGATTGATCCAACCTCGGCCGAGTCAATGGCTTGCATTGGATAGACTATGCAGATTACTTGGCGACATTGGCGACTTTGATGGATGTCGCCAACTTGTAAAATCAGCCCAGCGTTTTGGATTGCATACAAACTATATGGATTCGGTGATGGATGCTCTCGAGGCACTCGATCCTCAGAATCTACAGAATGAAGTGGCATTCTCAGTTGCAGCTCTGAAGAAGTCAATTGCAGTGCAGGATAGGTTGGCTTCATTGGGACTCGCCGGCTCTCTTGTTAGATCATATTCACCATCAGTATCAGCTGGCAGTAACAGCTTTTCGGCAGTCGAAAACGTGCAGATTGAGCCATTGGTGTGTGAGATCAGTCCCACTATGTCATGGATGGAGTTAATCAAACGGCTGATTAATGTCCAGCAGCAGTTGTCAACAGAGAATGTACATGGCCATGGACCGTTATTTAATCGACTTGTGGATATCAGATTGATTGCACACAATAATCAACAGTCATCAGACAATGCAGAGGTATCGACAGTGACAACACTAACATCAGCATCAACTTCAACTTCTGAGATACAATCAACTGGCACATCTGTTACTGCATCGGGCTCGGGTCAATCAGCTGGAGTCGATGATGACACAGATCAGCCACAGCAACAAGGTGGTGATACAGCAAAGAAAGCTGGTGCTTATGCGACAACGACCCCGCGCAGAACGTCTGGCAGATTTACTGAGAAACAACAGCAGCAGCAGCAGCAGCAACAGCAACAGGTAGATGCAAATAATGAGGAGATGGATGACATCATCGTTGTTGCAAGTGGCCCTCACCGATTGTCTATGCGCAGCAGCGTCACTCCATCAACATCATCGTCCACAATTGTGAGTACAGTTCATGAACTTCAAAAGCTATTTGAGGAAGCTGAACTTACAGTTAGTGATCCTTTGGCAGCAGATATCACGGAGCGCCTCGATGGATGCACTTTACCACTACTCATGCAGTTCCGCAAGTCACGTCCACTGCCAGCACAGCCCTCAGCTCTCATTCAACGCTCTAGTTCAAACAATGCAGTCTTGCTCTCTGATCAACAGCGACAGATTCAGCCACAAACAGTCTCTGAATCGGCATCCTCAGACAGCGCATGGCCCGAACCTCAATTTATTGGTGATGATCAGCAACTGATGAATGTCATTCGAAATGGTTCGCCTCAGCCAATTGACATGTGGCTCATCAAGTTATTGTCAGTTTTGCTTGTTCCAGATGAATCTTGCTCGAATGCAAACAGTAAATGGCTGCAGTTGAGATGGTCAGGCTCGTTTGTTGCTCTAATGGCTCATATTGCGTACAATGTTAGTGGATACATTCTGGACAATTTGGCACTTTCAAGTGTGGATGTTGGGCATGAAATTGATGATGGCTATCAGCGCCATATTGAGCAACTACGTGAGATGGTATTGCCACTCGTCGAGTTATTATTGGAGATTGAAGATGATTCAAAGTCTCAGGCGATACAAGCAATTGTCACAGCATTGCTTTGGCATCTGCCTCCTCGGATCTATGCTCACAACGATATCAATAGCCAAAGATCTGATGACATTTGCCAATTGAACGCTCGTGTTGCTCGAATCCGTGTTGCATTAACTGCTCGCTGCAACGATGTGACATCAACTCTGGCTGACCTGGCTGACCTGTTTACTGCTTTTACTGCATGTAGCAGTGATGTGGAGCTGCCTAACTGCACATTACTGCCATCGCTCTCTGCAGCTGCTATCCAGTCATTCAAGGCTGGTTTGGTGGCTCAAGCTGGTGTTTGCGCTGTTAACCAGTGGCAGAGCGAAGGCAACTTTGCACAAACTGAACACACCATTGGGCCGCTCCTGTACTCATCGTATCCTGTGGCGGCTACAGCGTCTTTGAATGATGCCACGCGCACAGCAGAGCAAGTGTCAAGCACCGATGTGACTGATGGACTGCGCGATTTGCTTCACCATGGATCTCCGCTGGCTCGAGTTCAATTAGCAGCCATGCTCCGCAGCACGAGCTCTCCTGACCATCTGGTTCTGGCTCGCTGGATTGAGCTTGATGCACTCATTGCTGCATTTAACGCTGGCGCTTACGAGAACCCGCTTGATGTACAGCACTGTCTCGATGCCGTTGTTGAAGCTCTAGCTGCTCTACCAGCTACATTTACCAGCTCTTCTTGGTCATCAATAGGAGATGCTGCTCTGCCACCAGTAGATTTGATTGGTCGACTTGGCTCTGGAGCATTTACATTGTGGACTTTTCTTGTTGGCCATTTCCATGAGTTTGGATCACTTCGCTCCAACATCATAAACAAGATTGATACATCCATTGTGCGGCTATCTGTTTTTATCGCTCACTGTGTGTATTGCTGTCTTATTCTTCTTCAGCGCAACAATGGACAACTTCAGCAGGACGACTGGAAATTACTAGCCAGCTGCTTGACTGCAATTCACGCCGAACTAGGTAGTGGCAAGAAGATTAATTTGTGCAATGGCGATTCTGGCCGATTCTTGAAGCTGTGTATCTCAATGTACATGACTGCTCCAGTGCCACTTGATACCGTTTTTGATGAAGTTAACCAATGTGTGAGCTGTCTGTATGATACATATGTTGGCGGTTTGGATTCGAATGTGTACACCATTCCAGCGGACCATGAGTGCGATGCTGTTGATTTTTCCATTGAAGCTGCTCATGCTGCCATACCACTGTTGGATCACATCATGTCAGCGCGACTTGCCGATGGAGTGACTGTTGTGCCTAATGAGCAGAAGGCTGTTCTGGAAGAGGCTATCAGAGCTGTTGATTCCTGTCCACCTAAATCTGCCTCAATTATGGCTGGCATTGTTCGAAATCGTGCAATCATTCAGCAGTATTTGGAGTCTGACTTTGATATGTCTGTTTTTGTGCGTGTTTTGGGTGGCAGTCGCTATCGAGTTCCAACCCTGGCAACCGCTGATTTGCGCCATCGCTTTACCGGCAATGAATCAATGGCTGCCTATCCTCGTGTCCATTTCCTGTATGCTGCTGCTACTCACTTCTCATTCAGAGCAAGAGTCCGTGCTAGCTTGTCGCGCGCCATCTCTGACATTGAAGATGTTGTTAAGCATTATCAAGAGCATCTGGAGATTTGTTGTAGTGATCTCGATGCGTGGGTACTATTGGGCTGTGCAATGGTTGACTTGGCTGGTGAGTTGTTGGTACAAAAGACCGCTGAAGTTAGGAGAAACAAACAAAGAGTTGCTCAGCTACATCGACGCGCTCTGCTGTGCTTTATGCAGTATTTCCTGGCCATCAAACCAGCGTCTCCCTCCAGCAAGAAACCGCTCAAGAAGTTCAGCGAATGGCCATCCGAGCTTCCCAAGTTACCCTCGCAGTTGGAGACTGTATCGGCAATTAATGTGTGGCACGAGTTGGGCAGTTTACTGATGGCATGCGTCTCACAGCCTGTTGCCATGTCACCATTCTATACTCAGCGTACAGCATCAACTGCAACCATCGTTTCGTGGGTTAACAAGCTCATGACCAAGCTTGATTCCAGTCCCGCTGATGCCGAGTCCAATGCTCACATCTATGTCCCATCTTCACTGTGCTGGCCATTGCGTCCTACGATTGAGCAAGTCTGTCAACTGGCTGCGTCTTGTTTCAAGGCTGACATCCGCTTGAATCCCACTGAGTGGCGCAGTCGATACATGCTTGGCAAGGCTCTGAGCAAGCTCGGTAATCACGCTGAAGCACTTGCATGCTACGTGGCTGCTCTCCAAAACACCGCACAGAATGAGAACACCATTGAATGCGCGTCCATGGCAATCAAGACTATTGCCAAGTGCGTGGATCGCGACGGCGCTGCTCTGCCTGCACGATTTGTAACCGCCATTATGAACAAAATTGGCAGTATTATCAAGCCAAACAGCAGCATGACCACTGGTGCGACGCCTGAAATTGCTGCGTCTGTTCTCGCGAATGGCACTTCTTCTGATATGATGACTGCAGCGTCTACTTTAGATAAGACTGTGCTTGGACTCCAACTGGTCAGCTTGCTAAACGCTGCCCGTAGTCTTGACAAGCGGCATTGGCACCATCGGCACACTTATCTGCTCGCATTCATCAAGTCTCGCTGGCTTGGTGATCACACTGCAGCTCGCACCGAGATGCTGTCTTTGCTATCCATTGGTACTCCTCAGGACAAGCGACTGTTGTCACTGTTCTACAAGCCAGAACATGAGCGGCCCGGCAAGCATTACGACCACATTCACCGATATGTGTTGTTTACTGCCGAGTTACTGCGCAAAACACGGTCAATTGACATGATGCAGACGCTGATTCGCAAGATGCAAAGGAGTGATGCAACTTTACTCATTGCGCCGACTGTGGCACAGATTAAAGTGAGTATGGAAATGACGCTGATGTTAAAGGAGTTGGTGTTTGACTGTGTGGCTGTTATTGATGCAAAACATTTGGAGCATATTGTCCTGGCTAATGTGCAGTGTTCTGGATCAGTGTCAATGTTTATGAGTGCGGCTATCGAGGAGCTAATGCGTGGTCTTCAGCGTGACATTCAGTTATATTTGGCACTATCCAGCTCGCTGTTGAATACATCAATCTTTGTTCCTAGTGATGGCGTCAGTGACGTGGTGCAGCGGAAGGAGCAGATGGCAGTCTACCTGTTGCTCCAAGTGGTATCGTTCAGAACATCCAACAATCACTTGACATCCACACTTTGCCATGAACTCGACACGCTGATTGCAGCTCAGTTTGCACACTTATTGCTCATGTACGATGTTCCTGCAAAAGTAGCACTGGCGACAACGACAGGCGAGCTGAGCCAGATTATTCCTTCCCAGCCGAGCAACGTTGGTGGCAATGATACGATTCATCTGGAATTTGCACCAGTACCACGGAATGAACTTGTCAAGGGTGGATCCATTTTGGCAAAGAGACTCCAAACTAGCATCACGAATGCCATTCAAGCACATGCACAAGCACAGGCACAGGCACGGGCACAGGCAGCTGCTGCAACACAGGCAGCTGTCCAACAACCTGCGACTCAATCATCAAATGTCACAGAGACGAGCTGAACTGCCGCCATTTTGCGTGAGTGTTTCTTGCTTTTGGTCTCGCGATACACATTCCCTCCCTCCCCCCAACACGTTAAAAACCAGTTCTTTTTTTTTTAATCAACAACAACCACCAACATCAACTACTAACTCGATCTGCCTCCATGTCTGACAAGGCCGTTGAACGTAAAGGCTTCAGCATCTCGCTTGGCCCCGATACCTCCAGTCCAAAGTGTACGATTCTATCCATCCCTCTTCTACGGCTCGATCGTGAGCTTCGCGAGCTTCGTGATCTACTCAATCGTTAGCGAACTAATCAGCTAGCTTTCGCGGTGAATAGTCGTCATACTACCAACATTGAACACTGACATTTGCCTCCGTTTCTTTCTTTTCTTTCATCATCTTTTACTCGCTTGATTCATGAATGAATGATACTCAACAGCATTTGCGACTACCGAGAACGAATTGTCTGGCGCCATGTCGAACTTGAAGACGACAGACGCCTCGCCATCATCAGGCATCAGCTCAGTATTCCAACGTCGTGCTGGTGCTCCAGGCTCGACTCAGTCTCCAACTGCTGCTGCCACTGCTGCTGCCACCACTGCTGCCAGTCCGACTGGCTCCAGTATTCCTTCATCCATCTTCCAGAAACGCAGTGTCTCATCTTCTGGTGCACCTCCTGCCGCGGCAGCAGCACCAGCAGCACCAGCAGCACCAGCAGCAGTCTCTCCAACAAAGGAAGCCATCGCCAAGAAGGACAGCGACGATAAGGCGGCAGCAGCAGCAGACAAGGATTTGCCACAGTATCTCGCACTCGGTCTCGATGAGCCAACCAAAAACGATGTCGTGATTGAGCTTGTCGGTGTTAGCGAGCATGATCGTGAGTGGTTCATGTCGCCAAAGTCATTTGAGGATCTCGGCTTGAACCCAAACTTGCTCAAGGGCCTCTATGAGATGAATTACACTCGTCCATCAAAGATCCAAGCCCACGCACTTCCATTGTTGCTGGCCAATCCACCGCGCAATTTGATTGGTCAATCTCAGTCTGGTACCGGCAAGACCGCTGCCTTTGTGCTCACCATGTTGAGCCGCGTTGATTACGAAGAAAAGTACCCAGGAGCCATCTGCCTGGCGCCAACTCGTGAACTGGCAATCCAGATTGACGAGGTGTGCCGCATCATGGGCAAGTACACGCCAGTCAAGACCGTGCTGGCTGTCGCTGGCAACGAGTACCAGTCTGGCCGCGTCGAGGGCCACATTGTGATTGGTACGCCAGGATCGGTCCGTGGATTGCTCGAGAAGAAGAAGATCAATCCGAACCGCGTCCGGTTGTTAGTTCTCGACGAGGCCGATAACCTGCTCGACAAGCAGAGTCTGGGCGACCAGTCGATTATGATCCGTGCGCAGATGTCGCTCAAGCACTGCCAGTTTGTGGCGTTCTCGGCCACATTCGACGAGCGCATCATGAAGTTTGCTGAGACGTTTGCGCCAAAGGCTAACAAGCTCACTCTGGCGCCGGAGGAGTTGACAGTCGACAATGTGCGCCAAATCTACATGAACTGCGCTACGCCAGAGGACCGCGTCACCTCAGTGGCTGCGCTGTTCTCGCTGCGGTTTGTGGGCCAGACCATTGTGTTTGTTGAGCGTCGTGTCGATGCCGACAAGCTCTCGGAGGCGCTCAAGAAGGACGGTCACAAGGTTGCCTCGCTGCACGGCGCCATCACGCCTGAGGAGCGCGACCAGATCATGGCTGAATTCCGCAATGGCCGTTGCCCGGTGCTCATCTCCACGAATGTTCTGGCGCGCGGTATTGACCACCGTGCCGTCGGCCTGGTTATTAACTTTGACTTGCCGCGCATGCTGAGAGGAAACGACGTCGATTTCACCACTTACCTGCACCGTATTGGCCGTACCGGTCGCTTTGGACGTGTCGGTATCTCGGTCAACTTTGTGTACGATTCCAAGAGCAAGGCTGACGTCCAGTCCATCGAGGACCATTTCGGCAAGAAGATCCACGCGGTCGAGACGGACGACTGGGAGGAGACTGCCGA
>MU602698.1:52590-86899 GCA_025201865.1 Ramicandelaber brevisporus | reverse complement strand
CCGGTCGACTTGCGGGCGGTCTGCTTGGTACGGGCCATTGTTGTTGCTGGTGGTTGTTGTGGTTGCTGCTGGTTAGGCTGTTGTTGTTTGTGGAGCTGGAGTGGCTGCTGCTGTGAGTTGAGCTGAGCTGAGCTGAAGTTGCGAGCTGTTTGCTGCTTGTGCTTTGCTGGCTGTTTTCTGGTGCTGCTTTCGGGTTGCTGGTTTCTGTCCCAGCCGCACTTTGGATTCCGAGCCTGCACTCTTTTTGTAGCAGCGCGCACTCGCACAACTCGCAGAAATTGTGTGATTGGCCGGAAATTGCACAGCGCTGCCAGAATCTCGCTTTCGAATTTACAACCAATCAGCTTTTAGGAACTTTGAGACGCTGAATATGACGTAAATTGGAGTGTCCTTGGAAAGCCGCATACTATCATAATCATCAAAGTTAAAAAAAACCAAGACGATAGAGATGGAGGAGATTCCAGAGCTTGTACCGCTTGACTGCTCGAGTGAGGATCTGCCCGATCTGCTGCCAGCGAACAGCACCGACAGAGTTGAACAAGCAGGCGAAGAATCAGATACGAAGCCAAGCTCAGCCGACGTGTCAGCAGCAACGCCAACATCGAAAATCCCAGTGACCATTTTGACGGGGTTCCTAGGATCAGGAAAGACTACGCTGCTGAATCACATACTGACGGCCGACCATGGATTGCGTATAGCAGTGGTGATGAATGAGTTTGCAGACTCGAGTGCGATTGAAAAGTCATTAACAGTGTCACAGGGAGATGGAAACATGATGGAGACGTGGCTGGAGTTAAGAAATGGATGCATGTGCTGCACTATTAAAAATGCCGGTGTGAAAGCCATAGAGTTGCTGATGGAAAAACAAGGAACTAAGTTTGATGCAATTATATTGGAGACTACCGGATTAGCGGATCCAGCACCAATTGCAGAAATGCTGTGGACAAATGAGGAACTAGAAGGCTATTTGTACTTGGATGGGATTATAACAGTGGTTGATGCTAAAAATATTCAGAAATACCTGGATGGAGAATTTAATAGAATGGATCAGATCAATTCCAGTGATCCGGAAGAGGTTGAGAAGTTGGAGAAGGAATTGGAATTGATGGATCCAAATGACAAGTTGATTAATGAAGCCTGGAGACAGATTGCAATGGCCGACAGAATCTTGATTAATAAAATTGATTTGGTTTCAGATCAAGAGTTGGTTGATATCGAAGTGGAGATTAAAAGTGCAAATGCCACTGCTGACATCAAACACTCAACCTATGGAAAGGTAAACGTCGATTATGTAATGAATATTGGTGCGCTAACTGCCCTTTCTGCCGAAAAGATTGCCAATTTGCCTCCTCTGGAAAACCATCTGGCCAACACTGTTGTCACGGCTGTAATTGACGTTCCCTCCGGCAAGCACCCTACATGGACGGCATTGGATGAATGGCTACGTAGTATTCTATGGGCACCTCAAGGGGAGCAGCGTATTCTGCGCGGTAAAGGAGCACTTCGTGTTATTGATGATCGTGACTCTAGCTCATCCGAGCCGCGTCGAGTTAAAGCCATGGCATTCCAGAGTGTGCATGAGATGTACGACTTGATGGTCACCAGTGATCAAGACAGCATTCCAGACCGGATTGCTTTCATTGGGCATGCCTTGGATCATGACAACCTTAAGGATACATTTACTAAAATATGCGTTAACTAAGCTGCCCTATATTCTGGCCTGTTTGCTTCTCGTAAAAATCTATTTCGCCTTTACTCTTTCCTTTTTATGGTTTAAAATGGTTCTTTTTGTTTGTTTGTTCTTCAAGCGTCATACAAAGGAATAGTTTAGAGGAGACCAGCCTTGTTGGCGACATCGATAGCCTCAACATCCTTAGAAAGACGAACGAAAGCCTTCTTCTCACCGATTGGGGTGATCAGAGTGTTGACAGACTGAACGTCAGCCTCGTAGAGCTTCTTGATAGCCTGACGGATCTGGATCTTGTTGCTGCGGATGTCAACAAGGAAAGTGAGAGTGTTCTCGGTCTCAATCTTCTTCATGGCAACCTCGCTAACAACTGGCTGACGAATGATGGAGTAGTTGTCGAGAGCAGCAACGCGGGCAACCGACTTGCGCTCGTACTTTGGCTGACGCTTCTGGCGCAGAGTGCGTGGACGACGGAAAGTGGCCGAAGTAACAATCTTGCGCTTAGCAACACCGTTGACACCCTTCAGGGCAGCCTTCTTGGCGTTCTGGGCCTTAGCAGCCTCAGCGTTCTTCGCAACTGGAGCCATGTTTGGTACTGCTGGTTGATCGTAGCGGCGGGTGTGGGTTGATTTTAGAGGGTGATCGGCGTAGTCTTTGAGAGGGTGTAATCTAGCCCTTTTCTGAGCGGCTGATCTAGAGGCGGTGCAATTCTGTGTGTATGTATGTGTGTGTTTGCGCGCGATCTGTCTGGAAATTAATTTCTGAGTGCGTGAGTCAAAAAAAGATATAAAAGTAAAATCCACAAAACAAATCAAAACAAATCAAAACAAACCAGAAAATGTGAAAAAATAAATGAAAAATAGAGTAAGGTAAACAATGTTGATACAATGTAATATAATATAGATGTGTACATGTACAATGGAAAGTGCATATTCTTTTTGCTACTTGGGGTAAGTAGAGGGTAAAGTCGCTGAGTAGGCGGAGGGAATGTGTGCGGAACCTGATCAATGTTCATACATATCGAAACTCGGGAATGAAGTTTGTTCATGGTTTCGTTTCTTGCGCTAGCAGATGTCATCTACCTGATCGTCTCTTGCATTCTGGTGGGATGGGCTAAACCTAGGATCTGTCAACTTGGATGAAAGAAATCAGCCATCTTCTTTACTGGAACACGTCAGTGCTGAAAGAGCAACCACTGAGAGTGTGCCCTAAACTACCCAAGCCACCTTGCATTGTGAATGGAAGAATCGAAAGGTTTGATTACATCAGACTTAAATTCCGCTGTGTGCGACGCTTCACTGTGCAATTAGCGTTACTGAGAGCGTCCTAGTTTCGAGGAACACTGTCATCAGCTCAACGAGTTAGCAGCCTTATAGTTTGTCCCGCTCTCCATCACCCCACACACCACCACCCCCACCCCCATCTCCGCAACAGCAGCAAGCAACATAATCAGCACAAATGGCTAGTGTAGAGACCAAGGACCGCGGCTATGGCGCAGCTGGCCCTGGCGGCTTTGTCACGCCAACGCCGCCGCCAGGCGCTCAGCAGCCATTCTATCCCCCAGTGCCTCAGCAGCAACAGCAGTTCTCGCCGCCAGGCTATCCAGGCGCACAGGCTCATTATCAGACCCCACCACCGCCTCAAGCTTCCGCCGCCGCGGGCAGTGCCGCTGCCTACTACCAGCCGCAGCAACAGCCACCGCAGTACCACCAGCCACCGCCACAGCAGCCACAGTACCACCCACCTCCACCGCAGCAGCCACACTACAAGCCACCGCCACAGCAGCCACATGCCTACCAGCAGCCCCCACAGCCAGTTCAGCAACAGCCAACAAACAATGGAGGCGGAAACGGCGGGTTCTGGTGCGGTGCTGGCCTCGCTGCGTGCCTGTGCTGCTGCTGCGACATCTGCATCTAAATGCAAGGCATCCACCTCTGATCATCTTGATACTAAGTCTAGCAACCTAACAACGGACATTTCCTCCTTACATCACGGCTCGATGTTAAAAACAAACCTTTTATTAAGTATGATGTTAGTTGTAAAATGGGGTGATCATAGTTAGTGACAGAACACATCGAAGTATGTTAAGGATGGCCGCGCCAAGAATGGAGAGGATGAGCAAACAGGCGTGCTCATAAACAGGAGTAATGCCTTGGCTGCCCACAGCCGAACATTTGGATCAGAGTATCGCTGCAAGAGGCAGGTAACATCGACATATTTAGAGCTCCTCGGAGGTCAGCGAGGCAGCGTCTTCTTGATCCAGCAGAGCTTCATCCTCTTTCATCAAAGGACTCTTTCTTTCGAAGAACGACAGTAGCAGCAATACCAACGACTACAGCAGCAACAACAGCAGCAACAACAGATATGCGAGGTCAAACGGCGGTGTTTATCCAGGCGGCTCTTGCAGGCATCGTGTGCGCTCAGATGCCTGGCGGCGGCGGCGGCGGAGGAGGAGGAGGAGGAGGAGGAGGAGGTGTGCAACAGCAGCCTGGCTTTCCAGGCGGCGGAGCTGGTCAGTTCCCCGGCGGAGCAGGCCAGTTCCCCGGCGGCGGGCAGCAGCAGCAGCAGCCTGGTGGTTTGTTCCCTGGCCAACCGCCACAGCAGCAACTGCCACAGCCTGGTGGAGGTGGTGCATTCCCTGGCCAAAGTCCGGCTCAGCAGCCACCGCAGCAACCACCGCCACCGCAGCAACCACCACAGCAGCCGCCACAGCAGCCGCCACTATTCCCGCCAAACCAGAGCGGTGGCGGCGGACAGCCTACGGTTGGTGTACCGGGTCCAGCACCAGCGCAGCCTGGCGGAGGCAATGGCGGTGGCAATGGCGGAGGTCAGACCCGCAGCACCGCCAGCCCGAGCAGCGCATCGCCAACCACGCCACCAACACAGCCTGCACGTCCATCGACCAGCACTCACGAAATCAACTCTCAGTCATCAGCTGCTGCCGCAACTTTCATCGACATTGGCAGTTTGATGAGCAGTGCCGCCATTGCCGTTGCCGCGATGATGGCCTTTTAAACATTGCTTTATTAAGCATTGCCGTTTTTTTTTAAGATACACATTTGCCATTTAGCGATCATTTTTACTTAACCGAATAAGACTACTTTGATATCCATCGAGTTTAACGGCCCACCCGTGTAGATTATGAGATGATTTGAACTTGAACGAATGGGTATTAGAACTGATTAGAGATAAGATTAGAAGAAGAAGGATAGAGCAATCTTAGCAGCAGACTTCGCAGCAGCAGCACAGGCAGGCCGCAAGACTAGCACCGCACCAGAACCCGCCGTTTCCGCCATCGTTGTTGGTCGGCTGCTGTTGAATAGCCTGGGGCTGTTGCTGCGGCGGCTTGTATTGCGGCTGTTGCTGTGGCGGCGGATGGTACTGAGGCTGCTGTTGTGGCGGAGGATTGTACTGTGGTGGTGGAGGCTGCGACTGTGGCTGGTAGTAGCCGGCAGCGCTGCCAGTTGGAGGAGGGGCAGAGCCTGGCCCAGTCACTGGCGGCGGTGGGGTCTGGTAGTGAGCTTGCGCCTGAGCGGCGGGATAGCCAGGTGAAGAGAGCGGCGGCTGCTGCTGCTGCTGCGTGACAGGCGGGTAAGTCGCAAGGCCACCTGGAGGCTGCTGGTGCTGGGGAGCTGGTGGATAGAACGGCGACTGCACAGGCGGCTGCGTTCCTGGCGGTGGTGTTGGTGTCACGAATCCACCAGGTCCAAGACCTCCTCCGTAGCCACCCTTGTTCTCTACGCTGGCCATATCTACGAGCTGATTACTGTTGACTGCTGCTGTTGTTTGCTTGCTGCTGTTGCTTACTTGCTGCTGTTTCCCTGCTATTTGGCGGTGTAGTTTGTTGTTGCTGTTATTGTTGTGATGTCGTTTGGCGAGAAAGCAAGGAGAGATGAGGACTGCAGAGCTGATGACAGCCGCGGGCTTGTGTAGTCACTCCACAAGTGCGCACAAAATACAGCCTGTCCTGCAATTGGGTGACGCGCTTGGCTGCAATGGGACTTGCCTCGTACCACCACTCTTGACACAGCGCGAGCCAGGAAAACTTATGCTGGCAGGCATCTCAACCTCCGTCTGTCCGTCTGTCCGTCTGTCTGCCCTTCTTGATTGAACTTTGTTTGTCATCACTTTGACACAGCTCACATACACTCCCTTCCTCCTTCTCACACAATGCTCATCTCCAAGTTTCCCGCCAAGCAGCACTTTGCCAGTGCTCTGAGGCTGTTCCCATCGTACATTACTGAGGGCGTGGTCTTTGTCGCAGGCAACCCAAACATCATTCGCCCGAACAGCGATAACGAGCTCGACTTTTACCAGAACCAGGACTTCCTCTACCTCACCGGCGTTAATGAGCCAGGCTTTGCCGTGGTGTACGATATTGCATCAAGCAAGCTTGCTCTAATTGCGCCGCGTGTTAGCGACGATGAGGCTGTTTGGACTGGGCCAGGCGATACTCCAGACGAGCTGCGTTCCAAATACGAGTTCGACGAGGTCTTCTACCACGACGAGCTCGTGGAGGTGCTTAGCGAGCTGGATCCAGCCACAGTCTTCATGCTGAACTATCAGGATCCTGTCAAGGCTCTTCCCAAGCAATTCGTGTGCCGTGCCGATACATCTACTCTTCTTCTCGAGGCTGTCCAAGAGGCACGCGTGTTCAAGTCGCCGTACGAGATTGAAATCATTCGTCAAGCGCACCACATCAGCTCTCTGGCTCACACGGCTCTCATGAAGGCGGTTCGTCCAGGCATCAACGAGAGCGATTTGGAAGTCATCTTCAAGGATGTTTTGAACCGCCAAGGTGCTGAAAAGCCTGCGTATCACACAATCGTTGGAGTCGGCCGCCATGCATCCATCCTGCACTATACCAAGAACAATGCGCCAATCGATGACGAATCTGATGTCGTGTTGGTTGATGGTGCTGCCCAATATCGTGGATATGCTGCCGACATCACTCGCACCTTCCCAGTGGGCAAGAAGTTCAGCGAAGAGGCTCGTGCCATTTATGAAATTGTGCTGGATATGCAGCAATCTGTTCTTGATGAGATGAAGCCTGGTGTGCCCTGGGAGAACATGCATCGTCTTGCCGAGCGTCGTCTCTTGGATGGTCTTTACAAACTCGGCATCATTCGCAGAGAGGTTCCCGTCGAGGCGGCCATTAAGCTTCACGTTCCTGCCATCTTCTTCCCGCACGGCCTTGGCCACTTCCTGGGCATCGATGGCCACGACGTCAATGGCTATCCAAAGGGCATCCACCCAATCCGCGAGCCTGGCATTAGTGCGCTGCGGATGCGCCGCAATCTTGCTCCGGGCATGGTCTTGACAGTCGAGCCGGGCTGCTACTTTGTTGAGCCACTGCTGAAGCGCGCGTTTGCCGATCCCAGCGTGGCCCGCCTAGTGCGCTGCGGATGCGCCGCAATCTTGCTCCGGGCATGGTCTTGACAGTCGAGCCGGGCTGCTACTTTGTTGAGCCACTGCTGAAGCGCGCGTTTGCTGATCCCAGCGTGGCCCGTGTCTTCGACACATCGGTCCTGGAGTGCTACTACAAGGTTGGCGGTGTTAGAATTGAAGACTGTGTTGCTGTTACTGAAACTGGCATCGACAATCTGACGACTGCCCCAAAGTCTATTGAAGACATTGAAGCTCTCCGTTACTAAATCTTCACCATATCGTCCACATCTTGCGTTAGTGTTTTTATTTAAAAAAAATAGAGATGTTGCGATTGGTAGGCCATTATCTGTTTCTTTTCTTTTTTTTTTAGTGCTTGCGTGGTGGTGCCCAAACGAGCTTGCGGTTCTTGAGGGAAGCCCACTTGTAGCGCTTCAACCACACCGACATGAGGGTCAGACCGCCGAGCATGAGCAGGGCACGAAGACCGTACAGCTTCCGCTCCTCCAGCTCTGGCTCAGAAGCCCAGGCAAGGAAGGTGGTGACGTCCTTGGCCATCTGCGAGGTGGTGGCTGGGGTGCCATCCTCGTACTCGACCAAGTCGTCGAACAGCAGACGAGCCATCGAGATGGCGCCGCCTGGGAAGTATGGGTTGTAGTTCAGACCCTCACGCAGCTCGATACCAGCTGGTGGATCCTGGTAGCCAGTGAGCAGAGCAAAGACGTAGTCTGGACCAGCATGGCGGGCCTTGACGACCAGGGAGAGATCCGGTGGGAAAGCACCGCCGTTGGCAGCACGGGCAGCCTCCTCGTTTGGATATGGAGCTGGGAAACTGTCAGACAGCTTGCCTGGGCGAGTGAACATCTCACCCTCATCGTTCGGGCCATCGACAATATCGGCCTCGGCGGCAATAGCCTTAACCTCCTCCTCAGTGTGCGAGACACCAACCAGGTTGCGGTAGGCAATGAAGTTCAGGGCGTGGCAGGCGGCGCAGACTTCCTGGTACACTTGGAAACCACGGCGGATGGCGGCGTGATCGTAGGTGCTGAAGATGCCGTTGTGTGGCCATGGGTACTTTGGTGGGTGGAGACCCTCGTCGGCCATGCTGGCGTGGCTAGTGTTCTGGGAGAGCATGTAGTAGCCGGCGGTACCAGCAGCTGCGGCAGCGGCAGCGCCAAGAACATATGGGCGGACAGCAATCTGTTGTTAGCAGGAAGAGGATATCATCGCGAAATCAAGTCAAACAAGCGGAAGAGATGTCAGTACTTTCGCGTTCTCATACAAAATGTCGAGGGAAAATATATCCTGTAAAAAAATATAGTGTGGCAGAACTCGAACCCGACCGACCGGCTGACTGCACTTCCTCTCTCAAGGACAATGGCCACTGAATGCTGTTCTGCAGGCAGATACGCTCGATGGAGAGGGAGAGAGAGGGATTCTCGGCAAGGAGTCGCTCTCGCATTGTCGGCCTGGAATGAGTCGCTGGCGTCGTTTCAAGCGGAGAGGTTGTCTGATACCGTATCGGTTATGCTGAAGATGGCTCAAAGATCACATACCGGCTCGGCAGCTGAGGAGCTAGCAGAAGTCGACGCGAATCGCACACCGGAGCGCGCACGCAGCACAGCGCTGCGACTCAATGAAACGGCGCGGGCAAACATTGGCAGTAGTTTTGTGTCGTGAAGAAATTGAGGTTGTAATCGGCAGCGCAAGAAATAAAGAGGACGATGCCTGTGGAAAGCGCGGCACAAAAAACTTTCGAGGTGGATCTGCGGCGAGCAGCGAGCAACCTCTCCGGCGATTTCCGCATTAAAATTTTTCATGAAGGAAAATGCCTCCAACTTCACCTTCACCTTCATCTTCACCTTCATCTTCATCCTCATCTTCAGCATTGCGCTGCATTGCATTCCGCTCATATGGAGCATGACTGAAAGGGAACGTGATGGATTAAATGGATTAGATGGATTAAAATAATTACAGTGATCTGATTGATTAGTTAGCTGGTGGGTTAGTTAGCTGGTGTAACCATTCTAGCTATGAGAATGTAGCACCAATGGTGACCATGAGAGTGCCAATGCCGGCGCATCGTCGACCGGGGTCGAGGCAAGGAGCCGGCCGCTGTTCTTTGGCGGTCCAATGATGGCCATTGGGAGTGCTGATGCCATCGAAATTAAGAATACAAGTGAAAGAGCCGCGTGCATATCGGTGTAAGTAACAGGTTGTAACACAGAGGTTTGTATAATATACAGATTCGAGATAAAGTTGAAGAAAGGAGCCAAAAAAGAGATTACGCATAGTGTACATATTGCTGCCATTTGTGGCTCTTTCCAAACTGACAACATTCCGGTTGCACTTCTCCTTCGTTTAGCAATTAAAAAAAATTAGCGATTCAATTTAGAGGAGGGGGAAAGGCATGCATGGTATCATAAGTCATCAATAAATGAGAGAGGCGGAAAGTCTAAAAGAGTAAAATTAAAGTTGCAATTCCGGTAGTCCAGATTACTGTCAGCAGAGATGCAGAGTGAACACCGGATGCATCGCTGGTTTTATCCATCTCGAGTGATATTCCTACATCTTCCATTCCCTCGGGCATTTGCTTCGGGAGGAATCTGTTCATTACGGTCAGCAGCTGGTGTTCCTTGGTGTCATATGTCAACTCCCATGCCATGAGACCAGCCAACTTGTTCTTCTTCGCAAGCTCAACCTTGGCATTAATCGATGCCGGGTCGTCGTAGGTGATCATGATCCCGTCCTTCTCGTTGGCGAGCCATGGTGTGCTGGTATTCCCATCCCAATATATCTTCCAGTCATCACTTGCTGAAGTCGATCGAAACTCGGACTCGGCCTTGAGGAGGTTTTGCTCAAACAAGTTGCAGTACTTCCAAATGCCATTTGACGGGACTCTGTTGTCATCCTTGTCGCCCTGTGGATGTGCACCATTGTGCTTGGCCGGCAGGCCATTCTTCTTGAAATCCTCAACGCCAAACACCCTCTTGTTACTGCCGCCGCCGCTGCTGCTTCTATCACTTTTGCTGCCAGTGTCTTCAATCTTGATGGCCTTGCCGTAGAATGGAACGCCGAGAACAATCTGGTTAGCTGGGAACTTGGCATCCACCCAGCTCTTGACCGCCTGCGACACCGAGCTGATATTCCCCTCTTGACGATCATCACCTTCAACCTTCAACGGTGCGTTCGCGACGACGCTGGCCTGGCCCTCGCCCAAGTCATACGCCATGAGCTGCACAAAATCAACCACTTGCGCAAATTCAGTCATATCCTTGAGTGGTTTCTTTTCACGGTCAACAAATGGGCGAGTAGCCACCGCCAGCGACAGCAGCTTGCGATTCTCACCAGTTCCAGTGGCCGCGTCCAGCGCCTTCCGCAATTCCCGGAGCAGCAGCAAAAAGTTCTCAGTGTCACGAGTACGATCCACACCCTTGGGACTGTCACACTCGCCTGGAACACCGGCTGGCCACTCGAAATCAATGTCCAAATCAACATTGTGCTTGACTGCAAAGTCCACTGCGTTTCTGACAAAATTAGAGCGAGATGCGGAGGATGCAATCATCTTCGGGATGTGCTTGCTGTGAGTCCAGCCGCCCACGCTTAGTGACACACGAACCGGCTTGCCTTTACCGAGTGCAGAGGTGTCGCTTTTGGCAGCCTCCTTGACCAGCGAGTCGAGTTTACTCGTGTCTTGCTCAGAGAGTGTGATGGAGCCATCTTCTTCCGGGATGGCAAACGCAAACATGATATTGGTGAGCAGGTCGAGCCGCAAGTTACTGAAGAACTTGTCGTGGTTACCACTCATATAGTAGCCAATGATGTACGTGCGCTCTGGTGAGCCGGTAAGAGTCTTGTTTGCGCTGGGTGCAGGCATAGAATCGACAGCCAGGCAGAATGCCAAAAGAATGGCGAGGAAAGCCGAGATAAAGCGAATGATGTTCATTGTTTATTTTTTTTGTTGAGATGGCTTTCTGTGTTGTGTGCTTTATGTGATGCGAAGTCTGTAATGCGAATGGTGCTTATGTGCAATAGTGCCTTTTATAAAAACAAAAGGTACTCGTGCGCTGAGCGTATTGCACAAGAGCTCTGGATGGAACTGAATAAAGCAGAGGTCGCGAAATGATGCCCCTCGAGTGCCTTAGCCTCATCTCTTCGCGCCAAGCCTCCTTTCCCCTACATCTTTGATGCACTGCCACGAATCAAGGACCAGGGAAGGATGTGGGTGATTTGGGGGTGCTGTGAGTATTTGCAAACTACCATTTGCAGATGTGTGGCGAATCTAAAATTGGAGCGCAGATCGATTAAGAAAGGAGAGGGAGTCTATGACACCATCAGGGCACATTTGGGAGAGGAGTGTTCCCGCACCAGTGTACAATCAAACTGAAATGGCCGCAGTCAATGTGCGAAGGGATCAATAACGTGGCTTTTAAAACTATAGAGTGGTTAGAATGTAAGACGGTTGAGGTGCACCAGCAACCCTGGAACTGCGGCAAAGTGGGCTGTGTCCAGCGTGGAGTTCTGTGTCGAATTGTGATCAATAGTCAGAATCAATTCAGCAATACCCAACATCCGCACCAACAGTCGAATGTGCGAGCGCGGCAAGATGCTCACAACCTCGTTCGCAGCAGCAATACCACTTAAATCGATGCCAGGTGATTCGTGGATAATCGTGCCCACAATACAGGCACAGCGCAGCAGTAGCGACCAACAGATAGAGTCAGGTGCATCATCAGTGTGTAAATCACTCCAAATATAGATTGGGGCAGATGAAAGCCTCTCCTCTGCAACCTCAGAGGCAAAGGCGGCTGAATAGAGAGGCGGAATGTGTATGTCACTCAAAGCATGGGCCGCATCCTCGTCAAACACAGCTGAAATTGGGCGAAGCAAGCTGCGTCCAGAATTAGACACCTCACCTGGTGCAGAATCCGTGGGATATCTTGCGTCACCCAATGACAGGTTGGCAATGTTGGCCTCGACAGCACTCATCATGCCGCGAACATGCCCACCATTGCTGATGTGAACGTTGGCAACGAAGACATCGGCTGAGCCAGTTTCAGGGTTGACGTGAAGCTGACGAAGCCAGCCGTCAACCTGCTCAAATGCTGGCCTGTCTACTGGGTCAAAGTCGTGTGGATTGTGAATGCCCATCAAGAATTGATAGAATCGACTTGGCTTGAGCGGACTGCGATTCGCAATGTCTTCAAGCACAGCAGTGCGGAGAGTGGCAGCAGTGGATCCCTTGTTCCCGGCTACAGTGATGGCACGACGCTCCACGGCATGATTCATAGCGGCCATCAGCACAGGTGCATCGACTTGATCCAGCATATCGCTGACAGCCTTGCGGATTCCAGCATCAGCTGCACCTTCAGTACTCAAAACACGAACTGCAGCGAGCAATGCCACATAGGCAGTCTCGTCGTGGTCACTAGCGTCAGATTGCTGCTCAGGATACAGCGGAAGCGCAAACCGCTGCGTGTTCCATGTATGCTCAATCCATTGCGTCGTGAAATCCGGACCGACAAATTCCGAACGCACGCGATCGACGCGCAGTTGCTGGGCAGGGTCAGTGCTAGAGCCGGCGGATCTTTCCAGTGATGTAAACTCGAACTGTGCCATGAGCTGATCGACAGAATCGAGCAAGACGGGAACATCGCGGCGGGTGGATCCACCATCGGCATCTATATCGCCAAACTCGCCAAGGCTGTTGAGACTCTTGCGCTGGGTATCAGCTCCTTTACCAAGCCTGCGTCGCGAAATGGCAGCCATGCCCATCTTGGTAACATTCTCAGCTGGCAAACTCTCCAGCGTTTCAATTGGTGGACACAGCTCAGTCAACAGTTTGAGCTGCGATGCAAAGTCGACATCTTCAGCGCGAGTGCCTTGCAGCTCATCGGAGAGTAAAATGTGGCTGTTGATGGCCTTTGGACGCTCCTTGTCCCACACAGACGTGGCAGAGTTGACAAATGCAGCATAATACGGGACTGTCATCAAATAGGCGAATCTACGGCGAATAGCCTGGACGAGATTGAGGCCATGATACAGGGCCATGTTTGCCATCAGTCCAGAAGCAGCGGGAGGTTGACTGGCTAATAAACCACGGCCAGAGTCAGACGCAGCACCACCTTCATTCATCAGCGGACCATTGAGTGCCGCCATCAATGGCTCAGCGTTGACTGATGGCATGTCAAGTCGCGATGTAACCGCGTTGAAGTTCTGATCACTAGCAGCAGCCATCTCGCCCCATTCCTTGGCAGTGCACTGTGAGCGGAACACTCGCAGAATGGCAGCATCAAAATTCACAGCCTTGTTGCGCAGAGCCCATGATTTGGTCAGAATCATTGTTCGCATGACAGCATCATTCAGCCGAGATGGAAGAGGAATGCGGCGCATAACCACGCGAGTGCTGGTATCTTGAGCACCAAAGCGAGCGCCATCTTGACCAGTCGACGAGTGGATTGGAAGCGCACCAAGCTGGCGAGCCAAATCAGCGTCCAGCTTGTAGGTAAGCGGGTACAGCGGCATATCTTGAATCATCTTGTTCAATCTTCCAAGATTGACAGTCTGACCAAGTGCTTCAGCCTTTTGGGCACGGGTATACAGCACCTGAGTATTGCGCACCTCCTGCAAGTACAACAGCAAGCTTCCAGCTTGGATATCACCACCCATTTTCACAGCAGCCTGATCGATTTCATTGTAAATTGAGTCGAGAGTCTGGCCAGCGAGGTACGTTGCGATGGATTTGCGGCATAATCCAGCCAGTATAGCATGCTGTTCAGATGAAAGGGATGGCACACGGTCAATGAATGGAAGCAGCAAAGTCTCCACGCGCCGTTTGGCATTCTCCTTTCGGACTGCACTGCGTGAGGGTTTGGGAGTGCTTTCCTCACCATGCGGCACAGAGTGTATGTTTTCTTTGAGCCAGTGGATAGCAATACTCATACTCGCTATGCCATCGAGATGCTCAAAACGACTACCACGTGCATTCAAAGTGTATCCAGTCGAGTGGCTAGCAAGTTCCTCAGGACCAATCTCAGTCTCAATCTCCATGTCATTGTTACTCACGCTTCCAGATGCTGCGTCAATGGCTGTATCCATGCCAGTGCTTGATGAGAAGCGAGATGAGGTTGTGACAATATTCGCCAGCTGATGCATGCTACGTTTCGCTTCCGTTGTACGCTGGGCATGATGTCGAGTACGCATGAGGGATGCATTCTTCCGCTGTTGAGCTTTACACTCTTCATAAAGCACATCCCAAAACTGATCCAATTCTTGAGTGTTACCCAATGGGAGAATGCGTTTGATTACACGTCCGCCTCCCAGCAGTGTTGTGTGGGTATCAACCAGAGCTTGGAGCATATCCATTGGAAGCTGAGCAACGGGAACTGCATTGGGTGACACGTGCTCAAAGACTGGAGCATGAGTGTGAAATCGATATCTCTTGCTGATTGGTGGGAATGTGCGCACAAGTAAATGCTGAGATGCAGGGGATTGTGTATTGAGTGCATCAGCTGCAAGGTGGTCGCCAGTGTAATACTTGTACCCAGCAGAGAATCTAACATCCATCTGTGTCTGAATTTCAGGAGCAACGGCTGAAATCACGCCGGCAGCTGATAGCAAACTGAGCAAACTGGTGACAGCCTTGGCCGCACTTGGTGGAAGAGATTCTCTCACTTCATCAATAATTTCGGATGGCAGTGCCCCAAGAGTGACAGTGTGTTCATCAGCCGGTGGTGCACAGTGAGCATCGAGTAGAGGTGTCGAGCGAGTCAAACGGAAGATGCTTCTAACCATATGAGTGGGCATTGAGTCAATGTTCAAGATGGATTCATCAAAGAAGCGTGCGCCATTGGAATCCCGCGGCACTGGCTCCACTGCATCCAATTTATCTAGGTGATTGAATATATACGATGCCAACGCACGAGCACGTAATACTTTACCAAAGATCCAGCCGGGAGATAAACCTGCTCCATATAACGGATGGCGCCTGCCTGATCCACCAACTCTAGGGGTTACGCCAAGTGCACTGCTAGTTGATGTTTTGCGATGATTCTTTAATTGCTTTTGGCGCTTGAGAGCTGCACTACGCTGCTGTAATCTAATGCCATGAAGCCTCTGATAACGACGAAGAAGGTAATTTTTGAACACAGTATAGTCATCTTCACGCTGCTCCACTTGCTCATTATCCTTATCAGACATCCATTGCTCTCCATCATCACTGTCGTCATTATCATTATTATCATCACTGTTATTATCAGCATCACTATCAGTATCACTATCACTATCATCATCATCATTACTGCTGTTGTATATAAAGTCAGCATCATCCTCATTATCACCATCATTATCATTATTAAATAGGCCACTATCATTAATCTCATCATCAGATAACACCAATGAAGCTTGACCCATTTCAATTTCAGCATTTAAGCCGCCATCCACAACACGCAGCCCAGATTTTGACATTTGAGAATCAATCGATTCACCCATCAAACGACGTCTTGGGTATCTTCTTAACTTGGGTGCAACTCTAGCATCGTCATCAACAACAAATCTATCAATGGCTGAACTTGGCATCTTCTTTGCCCCAAAATCTGAGCTTTCAACTAGAGATCGCACTTCTGCTCCACTTGGATCAATGTCTGCTCTCATTACAAGTGTACGCAGCACAACACTCTTGGTCTTTGTTGAAGTTCGACCAGTTACATCAATAGCATCATCTGCACCAATGTTTGCCTGTACAGCTGTTTTTATTGTTTTGACTAAATTGCGCTGTTCCAAATTAGATACAATGCGCTGCAGGACTCTTTTGTCAATCATCTGAACAGTTTTAGCTGGAGTGCCAGATGCCAGTGTAGTTGATGCTGATTCCAGCTCGGAGAATCGCTTTCTGAATGCAACAGGTGTGATATCAATAACTGGCTCGTCGGATGAGAGCATGTTGAGCATCAAGTTACAACGTGCAACAAATCTATCCGTAATAATTGCATTCTTGTGTCCTTCGATAATGTTGACTGATAAATCTGTGTCTGCAACCTTGACTGAACCAGGTGTCGGCATTGATTGTTGCTGATGTTGTTGCTGACGTTGATGCTGGTTACTCATTATATCTGCAATATCAGTGTCATGCTCTTGTTTGACCAATGAATGAGTTTGATTGAGCCAATAGCGTTCATTTGCAAAGTACATTTTGAAGCGCTGTGATCCACTTGTGGTTGCAACAATACGAACTGGCGGAGGCAACTGACTGGTCATGGCAAATTGTGGCGCTGGAGCTGGAGAGCCTATCAAGGAAGTGCTGGGAGTCACAGCGAGTGGTGTTGCGAGAGGAGTAGTAGGAGCCGATACAGCAGATGTAGCAGCATTAGTGCGAGCCTTTTTGCGGGCCGGGGTGACCTTCACAAGCCCAGTTACTGTAGCTGGCTGTGGCTTACCAGACATTGGATCGCCAAGATTCTGATAAATACCAAAGGCAGTCTCTTGTGCAATTTCGGGCGGTTCAGTTGTTAACATTCGCTCCATAAATCTATCCTGCATTCTATTGAGAATATGGGTATTGGTCTTACGTAGTTGGGGACCAGGAATGCCGCGAGCACCGGCAGCACAAAGACGCAAGAACATGGCTTCATCAAAATAATGTCCCATCAAGAATCCACTTGGAATAACATCAGCTGGCGGGCGGCAAACTGTGGCTACTTCAGTTGGCATTGGGGCATCAACAGCAGTCTCATCTTTAGCATTTGCTGCGAAAAATGATGACCTTGGTCCAGCTTGTGATTGGCGATTACTGGCAACTTCCTCGTCACTGTCAATATCCATACGTTCAGATGCATCTTCAGCCACTTGCCTTTTCTTTGACTCGGGATCAACCAGTCGGACACAGCGCACCATTCGCTTAGTGATCTTTTCCAGAGCAATGTCCAGAGTTGCCTTTTGGTACATGCTGGCTGTCATTGATCTTACATTCTCTGTGGAGCGAACCAGTACACGTTCAACCAACCCAGACTCTGCCAGTTGTTCGATGGATGTTCTAAATCCATCTGAGGACATTCTACGGCCCAGTTTGAGTCCAATTGCAAACCGTAAATCCAACTCTGGCATAATGTGTTCTTCATTCTCTTTTAATGCTGTCAGAATCCGCTCTCGAACAACCCGAAGTGGCACACGAAGACGAAGAGCTGCAGCTGGTAGCACACTGGTTTGTTCCTGTTCAGTCTCAGTTCTTTCGGTGGCCGCCGTTGGCTCAGCATTCGATGCTTCAGCCTCAGCTTCAGCGGCAGCTATAGCAGCGGCAGCGGCAGCAGTGTTGCTCATGTGCTGAAGAACAGTGCGACGCAATGTTGCTTCATTGCCTAGATTAGCGACTGCAGTTGAAGTGAGATGCTCGTGATACTGAGTATTAAGCAATGCGTATCGACGATGAACAATCAAAGAAGTTGACATTCCTTCGAATCGTACGGGGAACTTGATAACAAGACCGCTGTCAATCAACCGCTTCAATAAAAAGAATGCCTTATTCGGCTTTAAACCCAGCTGGCGCGCAACTTCAACCTGCGTAATGCCGCGAGCTCGCGTACGTGTCACCAGCAAAAGTGTGCGCAATGCATCTTCGGACAGGGTCTCAGTCAGTGCAACTGATGGCATGGTCTGTTGCTGATGTTCTGCAAGATAGAGATACTCTTGTCCAAATAATGTCGCGTCGCGCAAAGATGGTGCTGAGGTTGATGTTGTAATACGAAGTGTATCGCCAAGTGTCGCATGAATAGCTGACAGAGGTGCATTGACAAATCTCATGTTGCTGGGTAGTGGTGACAATGAGCCAGTGCCTGACAACCAGTCGCTGCGGCTAACATTGCGATCCAAAGCCTTCATTTCAACATTGGCACCATCACCATCACCATCACCATTGACAGTGTAAAAGACTACCTCAGACATCCGCACAATACTGTTCCACAGCGCTTCTTCAAACATGGTTGGTTGCGCACCATTTGCAAATGGGCCAGTTTCTGACAACGGCGGTGACAGCTCTGATCCATCTGTTGCAACACTTGTTACTGTTTGTTGTTGTTGTTGTTGCCGCTGCTGAGGCTGAAGATGGCCAAAAGAAAAGAGCGGTCTCATCGAGGACACTGCCTTCAACGTTGCGCTGGTGCGAACCATGGCCCAGAACACTGACGGTGTGCAGTTCTTGGGCTCTTCGATCGAGAGCTCATGCAAAACAAGCGCAATCAGCGAGTCCATTACTCCTTATTTTTGAGTGTTTTTTTTTGTTTTGGTTTTGGTGCTTTTGTTTTGAATCGAATTGGATGCATACAACCAGGCAATATGCGGCTTTGGCGATTACCGCTTGACAGCGGTACATTGCATCAATGTCCTTCGCGGCATGCGTCCAAGTCAATTTAAACAAAACTATTGAACAAAAAAGAAGAGGAAGTGATGGTAATGATGGTAATAGTAAGGGATAGGATACCTTAGTTGGCAATGTTTTAGACATTAAGGAAGTTATGTGTATATTTATCAGGCATTACAGGTCATAAAAGTCAAATCAGCCGAATCGGTGCTTGTTGGCATAGAACATTGGACGAATGTGTGGATGAGGGCTGGCAACAAACGTGTTAAAGTCAAGCGAGCCATCTGGCTTGACAGTGACATAGGCACCAAGATTGCCATTCGAGTCGCAGTAGTTTGGCGCAGAGAACACGGTTACACACTTGCCTTCGTGGACAACCTCATAGCCGGCGTGCTTGACCTGATGAGAGCGAATGATGCATTCCAGACCGCTGCGAGACAGGAATCGCTGAGTCACATCCTGGCCAAACTCGACGCCAACACCGCGCGGATTGGGGGTGATACCATGCGGCATGAAGCCAGTCTTGGGATCTGACCACAGCACTTCGGTCATGACTCGGTCGTAATCAACCAGTGGCAAACCAAATTGGTCCAGGGTGTCCTCATCAGCCTCGTCACCAGAAGAGGATGAAGATGATGAAGAAGAGGAGGATGGCGAGCGGTTGAAGCGGTAGCTGTACTCATCATCGTCATCGTTGTCAGCAAAGTCGCGATTGGATGCAGCGATGGCAGCAGCAAAAGTGCCTGGGAATCTACCGTTGAAGTGGCGCAGAACACGCGACTCAAGACTGTTCATGGTGCACAACCTTTGGTCAAACGGCCTGGCGAGCTCGACACTGCTTGATGGCTGTCTGAAACGGTCCACACGGCGCAGGTGGTCTAGAGTGACGTTGCGGTCGCTGAACAGACCGCCGTGCACAACCAGAATCTTGTTCTGCAGGACGTGGCCAAGTGGAAGAGCATTGAACGACTCCTCGAACAGTCTCCACAGTCTGAAGTCATACTTGTGCAGAACCTCGCCCTTGAAGCCGTACAGCTCGTTCATGCTGGTTGTCTCATGGTTGCCACGGTTGAGCAGCATTGCATTTGGATACAGCCACTTGTATGCGTACAAGGTGAGTATGACCTCAATGCAGAACGAGCCACGGTCAACAAAGTCGCCATTGAAGAGATACATGTTGGTTGCTGAAGGGAATCCATTCTCCTCAAAGATGTGAAGCAGGTCATAAAACTGACCATGAACATCTCCACAAACGGTCAGAATATGGCCGTGTCTGCTCTCAGTATCATCATCACTGCTGCTGCTGCTGTTACTGCTGTCATTGATACGGCGTACACGCATGTCCAGCTTGTCATCATCGTCGCTTGGAATGGTAACGTCAACAACAGCTGGCTGGGTCTCCATGTATCTGATGGCGGCCATGACGATGATGTACGCATACCGCTTGTGCAGCTTGTTCTCGTTGCGCATCCACTCGATCATGTCTCGTACAAACTGGTCGTCAATGAAGTAGTCTCCACCAAGCTCCGATGGCAGCAGTGGGTCTGCACCAACGCCACGCTCGCTGCGCAGTGGCAAATGCGGGCCTTCGTAGCTGTCCTCAACAGTGAGCAAATCGAGATCAACCATGGCAGACGGACTGCGTGGCGGCGGCATCGGTGGTGGAACTGGCTCGACTTGTCTGATGGAGCGGACGCTGTTGCTTGACTTGAGTGACTTTCTGGATGCCTTGGATGAAGAGCGGCGAGACTGTCTAAGTGCGAATGCGGATACACTGTCATCATCGTCATCAAAGTACAATGCAGCACCGGCTTGGTCGACGTCGTCGTCGTCGTCGTCGACATCGGCATCAAGGACATCGCCAACTACTGCAAAATCGAACTGGCTTGACGCAGCCTTGTTGAGCATGACCATCTGTGCAACGTCGTCGTCATCGTCATTCACCAGGGTCTCCTCCTCGTCGTCTACTGATTCAATGTGATCAAGAAGTGAATCCACTGGACTGACCTTGTGAGCTGCTGCTGCTGCCGATGCTTTGGCAGGAGTCAGCAGTGCGCTAGCGTTGCTGTCGGTGGCCATCATGTGATAGTTTGCTAGTTAGACAAGATAGACAAGACTGCGAGTGGTGAAGAAGAACAAAGAACAAAGAACAAAGAACAAAGAAAAAACACACAGGGTGAGACCGAGCAAACAAGAGGATAGATAGATAGATAGATATAGAGCCAGGAGAGTTGCTGGTTGTGGTGGTGGAGGGGGGATGACTAAGAGGAGACGAGGTGTGGCTTTTTGGGGAGTGTCTACTCTATTACCAATCGACGGGAGCTGCGGTCCAAAAATGTGGAGGTGACAGATAAAGTGTATGCGAAGGACTGACGGTATCGAGACTGAAGGCGGTTTTGGTTTTTTTGGTACAATGAGCTGGTGACAAGGTTTGAAAATAAAGGTGCGGAAGAAGGAAAAGGGAAACGGCGAAGGCAGCGTCGGAGGCTGGATAAAGACGGCAACGACAGCAGCAACAAAAAAAGCGAAGTCGAACGGGCTATCGTATACAGCCCGAAAGGAAGAAGAGAGAAGAAAAAAAATCAGGCAGCCCCAATTTTTCGTCCTGTACTGTCCAATCAACGCCATCTGATCAAGTTCAACCCGTTGAACAAATGCAACTCCCTCGCTCAGTCAGCACAGTCAGCACAGTCGACCAGCCAGCCAGCCAACAGCCACAATCGATCATTTTCGCCGGACCATGGCATTGGCACTCGCACAATAGGAAACACGAAAGACATTCACTCATCCACCGTCTGCTGCTAGTCGTTTATATATGGGCAAGTCCGCTTGAATCCAGAAAAGTTTCGCTGGAGTGAAGAAAATGCAAACAATAATCGCACCACTACCGGTAGCCCAGCCCGCCAATTCGGATTTCATCATAGGAGTTTGCAAAAATCGGCCGACACCGGCTCTAACGCGTTCTTTGAAGGACATTGTAGCATAAAATAATTCATGATATTTGACTATAATACGTAGAATTACCGTCCGGATCGATTGGTCGAGTCATAACGACAGGTTGATTAGGAGTGTTAATCCACTTCGTGCCATCAAAGACTTTCAGAGATTATTTCGACACAATTCGACTGCCAACTCGGTCAGAATCGCGATTCAAAAGAGAGACGAGCTCGTTAGTGTCGGCTTAGTAGCGCTGCAAAGTTTGGAGAGAGTTGGATCACGGGTTCAGGAATGGCGAGTGTGAACGTCGGTGAGATGGGTAATTTGTTCCAGGTGGAATCGAGGTTGAGCCGAAAATGGACTGAAAACTGCATCACTCCTACTATATCGCCAATAATCACCCAACCCACTTTCCAACCAACACCTGGAAGCATGTGTCTAGGTAATTCGACACGGCTGAGTCACCTGGAAGCATCAGAACGGTGTCTCAAGAAGGCCAAATATGTAATCATTGAGAAAACCAATTGAAAAATAAGAAGTCATCAAACGAGGCAAAGAATGAGTCGATTTCACTGCGAGAACTGTACCTCGTGTACTCTGGGTTCTACTCTACAACTTTCTCTAATCTCATTTTAACAATGGTGGTCATCCTGTGGGTGTTCCAATATGACCTTCTGCAAGCCATGTTCATCGGCGTGACTTGAGCGATTCGACTGATTTTTTTCAGCAAAGTCGAGCAAGTCCGGCCTCCTTTCACTCATTTTTTCCACTCTTTTTTATTCTTTGCGGTCGACGATGATCACGGCGAACGAGCGAACGGACGAAAGCGACAGCGGTGAACAACGGAGCGAGCGACAGCTACAGTAGCAGTTGACGATGTTTTTCGAGCGGAGACGGTGACGACGGAGTGTGCGAACTATATGAAGACGAGATGAACGACGGCAGATCGAGACACAACAGACGAACGAGCGAGCGAGCGAGTATGAAACGGAGCGTGCGGTTGTTGTTGCACTGCACTTCGACTGTGCCAGTGGCAGTATCATCGACCCGACGAGCACTCGCTGGCCGCAACATCCAGATCATTCAGACTCAACTTTTGTTGACTTGCGAAGGCTTTTCAGCCACCGAACCTATCCACACATACACATACACATCCTGATCGTATTCTTTCCTGAACAATCCTGAGCTATTTCGACTGATTTCCTCAGACTTGATGACCATCTTTTGTACAATGATTCTTCTATTCCGAGTCCATATTCGACAAACGTGATATCCATATATTTATTTGACCTTGAAACCGTGTATGTGTGTGGTGGGTTTGGTGCGCTGTCTAGTTAGTAGCAAGTTGACTTGATTAGAGTCTCTTTGGTGTGTGATGGCGTGGCTGGCAGCCGTGCTTTGAATATCGAATTGAAGCGACAGCGGCGTTAAAGGCGGTTTATTCAAGATGGCGGCGCGAGTGTTGACATTTGCACATCTGATTCCTGCGGTGACGGTGGCGGTGGCTCAAGATGGTTCCACATGGAATTGTGTTCGTTTGGTTCGTAGTCGTGGTGCGTGCAAGACTGTGGCAGTATCCTGGGTGGTGGTGGCTATGTCGTGCGCGCTCGGCTGGTGGTGGTGGTGTATCCTCCCATGTGTTGTGTACAAGTCTCAAGCATGCCATGCTGCCTGTGCTGCCTGTATTGCCTGCCTGCCCCATCTGGGCTACCCTATTGGAGCCACCTGGCTGGGTTGGCGACTAACTATAGGAAGTAGAACCTAAATGTGTTATACATGTGTAATGCTGGCTGTGAACGATATCGGTGAACCTCTGAGCCGATATCTGAGAACAACAACAAAGTTGTGAACAATTACGCGTAATATTAAAAATAAAAGAGGTGAAGAGAAGAGAGAAAGAACTTAGGATTGAGAACAACACTCGCGGCGACGATCCTACACAAAAGCGGCTCGCCGCACTACACATGTACAATTTCTAAATATTTCCCTCTCCTTAACACGCAACTGTTTCACATTCTCAAGTCTTTTACAAAAAAATAACCAGCTACTTTGTACACGGTATGGACACGCTCAGCACGGAACCAGCTTCAACTCCAGCTAGCCACAGAGCTAACGAAAGTGAAGATTCGCTTCAAACCGGCAAGTATGTGATTCAGATATTCATGGAGACACTGTGGATACTGTTATGGGTTGATGAGCGTCTGAAAGAGACGATACCGGAAGAAGCACGTTTGGAGTTCTATCTGCAGAAGAAAGTCACCAAGTGGGATAACCAAAGGAAGAATAAGCAGAAGAAGAAGAGCAGTGACAATAGCGACATGGATATTGACAGCGACAACAACAACAAAGAGGATGCTCAGTCGAGATACAAGGGCATTGATGCTGACATGCTGTGGAGGCTTACATCGCTGAATGATTGCCGGAAGAATATTGATAAACTTCATAGAAAGTACAACTGGTTGTTGGGATTTGGTAAATGTGAGGCTGTTTATATTGTGCCACTCACACCAAAGAATAAAGTGGCTATTGAAGTTCTGCAGGAAGTTGAACAGTTCCTAACGACATCACATTACGCACTTGGACATTTTATTATGACAAGAATGGGCTTGAAAGAAGACTTGACCCGCTGCAAGAATGCCATTACTGCTCATCGCGAGTCTTTTCAAAACCACGCTTGTGAGCTGGAGATATGGCTGGAGAATAAAATCTCGACCACATCCACAATCAAGGACACAGCTACAGCCTCAACAGTCACAGAGAAGGAGGCTAACTCCCAGACAGTACCGGCCCCAAAGAGACAAAGAGTAAAGTAAACTATTAAATGTGTAATTAAGTATTTGTTTTAAAAAAGGGAGACCGTCGTTGCACCCCGAATTGCACCCCGCTGGTGCTTGAAAAATATTATATTTTAATTTTTTCCCAAGGGAGACAATAACGTCCCCTTCTGACTTTTGACCCAAAATTACTCCTACTCGCCACTTTCACCACTTCATTGTTTTAATATCACTGCCTGTAACAGCTCTATCCCCGAACTGACTTACGTCCACACATCAATGGCGACCAGCGCACTCCGCTTGTTTGAGCTTCTTGAGCAGATACGTGAGCTTTTCAGTCCACTGGCTACAGGGCAGCTTACACAGCTGGATTCATCATTTGGCGAGAAGGTATCTTATGCGGTTGTATGCATCAAGAAACTGAATCATCAACACACTAAGATGCGCGATATCTTGTCAAGCCTTCTTGCAGCCTATGGCAACGCCCAGCCGCTTGATACAGCGAAGGTGGAGGAATACATGTTTCTCTTCGACCAGATTAATGGTCCTCGTCAGCAGCCAGCAGCACAACCTGTAGACAATGTTGCATCTGAGCATGGATATCGTGCCAGCACAAATCAAGGGGCCTGGACGTCCACACAAAGGTGCACACAAGCCTGCCAAGAAGGCCGACTCACATCACGGCGCTGTTGCTGAGAAGGCAATCAAGAGCGGAAGAACGACCACGTGCAGCAAGTGCCACCAAACCGGGCACAATATGCGGAACTGTGGGCTGGCGGAGTGTACTGGCAGCTGCGGCAAACCTAGCCTGCATGGGGTGAAGAGAAAGCCCGGCCGCCAACCTGGCTCAGGCAAAGGCAAAGGGAAAGGCTTCAAACGCCACCGTCTAGACAAGGAACAAGATGTTGAACAAGAAGAAAAAGAAGACGACGACAACGACGACGACAACGACGGCAACGGTGGCGATGATGATGATGATAATGATGATGACAACGGCGACGGCGATGATGATTCCGATGCCATGGACACAGACTAGCTCTCAATCTATACCTTTTAACCTACTATCACACTATCTTTAAAGTCATTTAAGCATTTAACACTGATTAGCAGCAGGCCGCCAACCAAGGGCATGAGCCGTCAGGCTACACTCTGCCTGGTCGATGTGAACGTGGTTAGGTGAGCATGAACACAGTCCACCACAGGACTAGCTTCACGGGGAGCTGCTATCAGAGCACAGTGCAATGGTGCCACCACAGTTGAAGCAGTCGTCAGATAGGCAGTTGTGCTGTATGAAGCTGGCGAGATGAGGGCAGACTACCGCCTGCGAAAACACGTCGACACTGCTCTTTCAGTTACTGAACAACCATAGGGTCATAGTCTGTGATTGTCTGCTCCGTTATTTGCTTTGTGTTTATTGTCAGAGATGATGTGTTGTTTCTTTTGCTGCAAGCCTGTGCGCTGCACTCTCTGTGGGAGAAATATTAAAATAAAATATTTTTCAAGTACCAGCGGGGTGCAATTCGGGGTGCAACGACGGTCTCCCTTAAAAAACAAAATTATGTGTAACCTCTTTTGGTATTCAAAGGAGAGCGAAGCACTATGCGAATTTCATATACACTCATACTATATTCGGTTATTAGTAAATTTACTTTGCAAGCTGTGGTGAACTGAGTGTATTAGAATCTTTGTTTTTTTTTGGAATTTAATCGAGGAGGCAAAAAAAGATAGTTTTTTCGTGGGAGTGAGGAGGAAGACATACTCTGAAGAGAAGGAGACAATGAAACAGCTGCATATTGCTGATGGGGGTGAGGAGGAGAACTAGGACGATGGGAGTGAGTGGGGGTGCGGCTCTGCTCTGTCCGTTTGGCGTACACACACACACACACACAAACATACATACACTCGCAAAAATAGATAGAATATATGCCGCGTAACTCAATGCCGCCTCGTGCTACAACTGCCACCACCTCGACCACCGCCAATTCGAGCGGCAAACCGATTGAGCGTGGAGAGATGGTTCCGGGTTTGGAAGAAATGCAGCGTGGATTGGCTTTGATCCAAGAGAATCACGGAGTGTTTGGTAGATACTCAACAGTAGCCGTCAGCAAGGATGACATAAAGAGCGATGACGACATGTCTGTTATTGATGCCGCAGTGATAGAGACGCAGTCGGTTAAGTCGAAAATCAGCTCAGGTTTCCTTGACCTTTTGTGCAAATTAATGTTGGCTGCTCTCTTTGAACCACATCCCATGATTGATGCCATCAGTTTATTACCAAAGAACGCGAAGTCAATGGCAAAGAGTTCAGCTGGTACCATTCTTCCTTTCAGCAGCGACAATGTTGCACCTCTGCCACAGCCGAAATATGATGTTAGTTTGATTGAGTTCATGGATGGCAGTTATTTTTTTGTGGAGTTGAACAATGTGCTGTGGATGTTGCTTGGTGAAACCAACACTAAAGCAGGTGGAGCAATTACTGGCAAACAAAAGTTTGATCAGCTGATTTCCAACTTACTCAAACCAACAAGTGTCGCATCTGTGGAATTGAAAAAATGTTTACGCGAATCTGGAGGCTCTTCTATCACTGCTGGAACCAAGCGCAGTGCACCCGAGGAAACTGTGGATCATCTCAAAGAAGCAACCGATAACATTGACGCGCTCCATACAACCTTCCGACGAGTGGCTGCAATGGCTCTGCTCCACGGTTTTGGCCTGAATTTTGGTATCAAAGAATTTGGTGAACGTGAGCACGGTGATCCGGTCCAGCATGAGTCGTTCATTAATTCATTATTAGAGAAAGCAGGCATGGATTGGAGCGCTTTGTATGAACGCACAATTGCGAATCATTCCAAACACAGTGGCACTATGCGACTAGCCATCTTAAACAGCATCAGCACAACAATGCAAGCGAATACCAAAGTCCATTTGGGTAACGATAAACTATTGGATAACATAAAGAAAGATGTGATTGGATTTGCGAAAGTGTTAGTGATATTAGTGTCCGATGACAAGTATTCTCAATCAAAAATCTCACACGCTGTCGACAAAGTTTGGCAATCAAAGTACCTTGGCAGTGAATCCACCAAAACTGTTGACAATGAGGACGATTTGAACAAGGCGATAATCGCTGCGTTCACGCTGGTCAAGAGTATCATTGGCTCTGCTATTTTTGACGAAGTTGTTAATTACTCCAACAGCTCTGTTAAAACGAATTCCAAGCCTGGTGACACTTGGCTGCTGGCACGTCGTGTTCTCTTACATCTTCGTGCTAGCATTATTGTTGGACTCCGCAAAGGAAATGGACTGCAGCCTGGCTATGATTGTATTGATGAACGCATTGAACTGGGCATTAATAGCTATGACAGCATCGATGCAATCTTCACAATGCGCGAGTCTTTTGGTGATAACTCTGTGAAACAGCTGTGGTGTCATCATCCACTACTACCTCATTGCCTCCAGAACATCGAGAGCGCGTCTCTATCACTGACTGGTGTGAGTACAGACATACTGCATGAAGTCAAACAAGCAGCTAAATCAGCCGCTGGTGAATTGACAGATGCCGAGAAGAAGCTGGTCAAGCTGCAGACTCAACTCAAGAAGAAGCTCGGCTCTGCCAAGCCCACTCAGGACAGCGTTGAAAGCTACACTGCTGCTGTGGATGCTGCCAAGGAGGTTGTCACGACGAAGGCCGAGCTGAAGGTGGCAGCTGATGCCAAGAAAGCGGCGATGTCGAGTGCAATGAAAGAAGACAAGGCTAGTGTAAGTGAACAGAGTAAGCTAATGAGAACGGCGAAGATCAAAAGTAAAGTCAAGGCTCAGGAAAGAAAAGTTGCTAAAAAATAATTCTAATTCTTTGACTCTTCATATTTAAATTTAAATTTTGCAAAAAGAAATGTTGTCGATGCTGAAAGACTGTGGCGGCGGTTAATGCTTGTTTGAGAAAAAGTCTTTTACTTATAGGGGAAGATAAGAAAGTGAGTGAAGATGTTGATGAATTAAGCGAAAAAGAATGGGGACATAACAGATGAAACGCCGTTGTCAACTGGCAGAGCGGGGCAGCGGTTCTAGCGGGGAGGCACAGGTGTCTTTGAGGGAAACAAGACGAGTATTAAAAATGATAACGAAAGGGATGAAGAGAGAGACAAGAAAGGGGGTGTTAACGCCAGCTGCGACAGGTGGATCAGACCAGCGGTTGCTCGACACGAAAAACGAGTTTGTAGAGATTTATTTTCAAAAACTGTTATAGAAGAAGATGGGGAGAAAGAGAAACCAAACAGGGAGAAGGTTTGGTGAGAGAGAATCGAGAAAGGAGAGAAGGCTTTTATTTAATTGTTCACAGCCGTGCTCTTTTATACCATAGGAAATACGCTTGGGTAAGGTTAATATCTATTAATGAGAATAGCTATGGTTTCATTATTGGGGATTCCGATACACGTCAATCTGAGAGTCTCTAACGCCGGAGATGTTCAATCTGATTGTCCCATACTTAATTATATTGGAACGTATCTAAAATGTTGTAAAGATTGCACATAGTATTTAAAAGTTAAAAGGAGGTGGATTTGTATCTTTTAAAAGACTAAATAGTGTGGAATATTTGCGATATCGACCGCCTTCACTGTCGGCTCGCTGCACTGAACGACTGGAGCTTGCTTGTTTGGCCGAACCGATCCCTTTAGTGTTGCCGATTGCCTCGATTTTGCGGCCATTCAATTCGATCAGATCCTTTGCGGCCTTGATCTTGTTCTCAATTGAATGAAGCTTGCTCTTGATGATGCCCAGGATGCGACGTTGACCATAGGTGAGCCAACCACCACGCTTGATGCGGGATAAGAAGTCCGTGATCTTGCTTTTCTCGCTCACCAGCTGAGCAGTCGATTGCTCCAGAACCCGCTGTTGCGTGTTGACAGCAGTTTGCAACGAGGCTGTCACTGCGCTTCGTGTATCATGTGTTGTCAGCTTGATGATAGCCTTGGCTTCCCGCTTCTTTACATTACGCTTGTATCTTGCAAACAGGCGCTTGTCAATCTGATAGTAACGGCCACGACGGAAGGCGGGTGGCCAATACTGCTTGTCATCTGTGACTTCGTAATTGCGAGTGCGCTGCATAAACGACACGTACATTGCGTGCAACGCAATCTGCGCCATGTTAATTGAAGCTCCGAAATCACGGTTGTAGAGACGTTTGCAGCTCAAGCAGAGCCGATCGCGACGTCGGCTACGCTGCTGCTGGCGGGTTTTGGTGGCTAGGTAGGAGAGGCGGCTGCGAAACTCCATGCTGGAACTGTGGTGAAGCTTGTTGGCAAATGTAACTGGCGAAATGGTGGCGCTGTTGCAGATGAAACAGAGCTTGCTTGAATTATGCTCACAAACGTCTACCATAAGGATAGACTCGCGGAGAATCGAGGCGGCGTTCTTGGCACCGGCACCGCCATGGAATGCGTCGCCAACAAACGCGACCACACGAGTACCAGGCTGGAATCGATCATAAACAGAATTGCAAACCATTTTTGCAGCAAACCGGTTCATCCAGTAGCCAGAGTCGTTGATTCGCCCAGCCAACTTACAGTCTGAAGAAATTAAACCACGATTGCGAAGCACAGTTGGAATAATACTTGATTTCTCCTGGTTGAATCTTTGATTTTGATGCTCATTCCACGAGTAAATCTCATCATTTTGCCAATCCACCATTACTGCAAAATAACACAAGAGATAATCTAGCCATTCAACCAATATTCGGACGCTGTTGTTGTTATCAACTGTGTCTGGCAACATCTTGGCTGCGGTGTCAAAGAACTTGACATATTCACCACGCCGACCAAGAATACCACGAATGATCTCATCACGCTTCTGTTTGTTAAACAATGCATCCTCAATGACATGTGGCTGTTGCTTTTTAGGCCCAAGATAATGAACGACGACAGCGTGAAACATCTCGACAAACTGTAGTTCAAGCTCGTTAACATGTTCCTTGGCTAATGCTCTGTACCTGCCGCCTCGTTTAAGCCACCAGCGAGAGCGAGATAGAGAATAGTGCACGCCGCCGCTATACAGGAAGTCAGCCAGCTGTTTCTTGAGGCGCCGCACTTGTCTCGCTTGCGCCGTGCTAATAATGTCTGGAGAATCACCTGGAATAGCATCATCATCATCATCATCATCATCATCAACATCATCATCATCAACAACAACAACAATATCATCATCATCATCAACCAACATATCATCATCATCTTGCTTGTTATGTTGGATCCTATTCTCCAGTACCATCTTCTTCAAAGCCTTGTCGTCAAATATCAGCTCGTCCATCAGCTTGTTCACCAACATAACATACAACCTGTGGACAAAGAAGAGAGGCGTAAAGCTAGAGCTGCCAACAAATAGCTCGATGGCGCCTGGATCGGCCGCAAAGATGCGGGCGAGGTTGTCGGTCTCAGTGGCGGTATCGACAGTGTTGGTGGAATCGGCAGAACCAGACTTGGAACGATGGCAGTCATTGCACTCGAACAACTTGCCTCCAGTTAGATCTGGAATGTAAACGTCGGGGCAAGCTTTGCGGATGGCTTGGTGGAGCTGGTTGCAGAGCCATTTGCCGTACAACGGCCAACAAGCGCGACAGCGTGGAAGATCGGAGCATACAGCTTTAACACTGTTAAAGGCAGCCTGAACAATCTCGGCTGTCTTGTTCAGGATCTTGCGAGTCTGGTCGAGAGATGGCAAGCGATCAGCGGTGCCTGCTGGTACAAAGTGCTCAAGGTGAGGAAAAGTAAGGACACCGGCAGGGTAGTTGGTGCAAATGGTGTTGCCAACCTGCTTCGTGATGGGAACTGCTGCTACTCGGTCTTTGCGATTAAGAAAGAGTTTTGGAGGTAGAGAAAAGGTATCTTGCACGCCTGTGACGCGAATAACGCCGCTCGAAGCTGTGGTGGTGATTTGTTTGAGAGTTGAGAAGCGCTTTACAAGCCGTTTCTTGCCATTGATAAGCACATAGAAAACTTGCATATCTGAGCGTGTATCCGGGGAGTTAAAAAAAATGAGTACAAGTGGTGTTTGTGGCTTTGGGAAGGGGCTGTGGGTGGTAAAAAAGGTATTGTCAATCAAAAAGGCAGAAGTATTTTCAGGCGGCGTAGTGTGCAGTCTTTGAAGATGAGAGGATTAAGGGTAAAAATAAAAAGGAAGAGGGGGGTTCAGAAAAAAGTTAGAGCGAGGTTTGTGCGTGTGTATGTGTATGTATGAATGTTGTTGAGAAAAAGAAATGGGTTTAATTTTTTGTCTAATATTGTTATGGCAGAGATATGGACAGCCAGAATGTTTAGATGTTGGTTACCTCTGCGGTATTTGTGAGTGAACTTTCTAGCAATCGCCAAGTGACGTGCTCAGATATTCCTCATTTCTGGCAGTAGCACGTTCGACTCCTCCTTCGCAGGAACGTGTTTCCCACTCCTTCGCATATTCAACACACAACGTGTTCGCACTGTTGCAATCGGAGTATATGAGTCGATACTTTTTCTTCACTATTTTCTGGGGGAGGTTTTAAATCATCATCAAAAAGTAATTCAAGTGGGGAGGGATTGGCCTAATTTGGATTCAGCATGTCTTAAAGGATGGGAGGCAAGCGAAGGAGTTGAATGTGAATAGGAGCGATGATCGTATTCCCACGTTCAAATTGTAGTTATTATCGATGAAACTTTTATTCTCTAGTGCGCCTCGTCTCTGGGCCGGCACCCCGACCAGCGGCATCCATGTTTCGATGTATGCAACTCAGAACCTTGTTACTGCCCTTCTTAAATTGCTATGCTACATTCACTAGACACTTCCATTCGTTGAGATCCATATTATGCTTTTATAACTATTTTGGTTATACACCACATTTGTGGTAGTGAGAGCAGCAGCAGGATCGACTTCATTGCTGGAAGGCAGAGTGAGAATGCGGATATCGTTGCGACGACGCACTCGTGTCAGTGCAGTGTACAGCTGTCCGTGGCCGAACGGCTTGATGCGCAAGTCGAGGAGGACGCGGTCGAGAGTGAGACCTTGAGCAGAGTTGAATGTTGATGCATATGCTAGACGCAGAGGGAACTGCCGACGGCGGATGGTGGCTGGAACATGGGGGAGGTCGAACCGGAAATCAATGCGAGGAATCAGGACGGATCGGCTGGTGCTCAGCACTTGAACGGTAATGTACCGGGGACGGATCTCTTTGACAATGGCACGGCTGTTCTTGCAGATTCCCTCGGCAATACTGAGGTTGCGGGTGAGCACCACCGTGCAGTTGGGCTTGAGACACAGTCTGTGGCGGGGAATACCAGGTGCTTGCAGAGCATTCAAGAACTCAGATGATGCAAACGATTGAGCATCTTGTGTCGACGTGCGATCATCCTCCTCCAGACTGTCCACACTGTACAGTTCATGCACTTGGCCAGGAAGCGTCTCAAGCACAGCGTCGTTCCACCCCGAGAGTTGCGTGACATGTAGCAACCGAGTGTCTCCGTCTGTCCGCTGGAGTTCCGTATAAGTCTGTTACTCTTATACAGCTCCAGCAGCTCAGGTGGCAGTGGTGGCAGCTTCGTGACTTTGCCTGGTGATACCTGGCCTTCAACATGACTGGCCAGCTTCCCATTGTTGCAGCAGACATTTCGGTTTTCGCCGGTCATGAAGCGAGCTCCGCAATGATCGCACTGCTGATCCCAGTTGATGACGACAGGCCTGATTCTGTTGGTAGTGGCAGCCAGCTTATCCCACCAGGGGACATCGACGTTCGTGGAAAGAGTGCCGGGAGCTGGTGTTCTGTGGCGCTGCTCGGACGCGGTTTCATCAGACAGCGGGCCGTACTGCGCGTCACGTACTGCCTGTCGCTGCTGCTGCTGTTGTTGTTCTCGTTGTTGCTGTTGTCGCTGTCGCTGTTGTTGTTCTTGCAAACGTACCGAGCGTCGTAGGCTGTTGACCGCCTGGCGTTCTTCTGGTGTTTGTCTTGTTCGCACTGCAAGCCTCAAGCTTGCATTACGCTAACTGTCACGCCGAATTTCTTCCTGTGACCTACTCTGACGCTGTCGTTGCATCCGTGCTGTGTTAGCTGCACGTCTCTCAGCTGGCGAGTCATTTGATGATGGACGAACCATGGTTAGTTGGCAAACATTAACAGTGCATCTTAAAAGTGTAACTTGGTGTGAACATGTAGGGATTGAAACCAATGGAATCAGAATGGAACAGCATGTCAATGTCCTGTTGACAGGCAATGTGCGCAGACCATCTTTGACTGTGGCTGACAGTGCTGACAAATGTCCTTTTAGTTAAGTGTGTAGAGTGACACAAAGAGAGAAAGACATAGTGAGTAGACTTGTGGTTGCAAAAAAAAGTAGTAGACGGACTTTCTGTGGTGAATTGTGCGTCGTATCGCCAACCAATCAGAATGCTTAAAAAGCACGGACACTACTCTATGCTCTTAATACTCTTGGGATAGGATATGATAGGATTTATGTTGTTTCAATAACTCTACTTATTGATTAAGTTTACATTTCTTCTCATGCCTAAAATCGTACACGTTCAAACATTGTTTCATACGAGGATGTGGCTGGCTGTCTGTCTCAGCTATCTTCTCATAAACCCTGTTCTGCAGCTGAAGACGAGCGTGCTGCATTATCATTTTGTTTCGTTCTCTCTCCCTTCCTCTAACCTTTGTCTTCCATTGTATCTACCTTTTCCTCGGCGTCTTTGTATCCGCGTCAATGTCCATTCGGGTTTTCCCAGCGGCATGTTCCATCTGTCCCCTCCCCTCTTGGTTCGTCCCCTCCTCCGCTGGCTTTCTCCCCCACCTCTCGCTTGCTGTCGTTGGTCGTTGGTTGTCACCAAGTGAAGGTGGTTGCGTTGGCTGTCAGCACCTGTTCCCCCGTTGCTGTCGCCATGCTATGTTTTTTTTTTCTTTTGGCTGTGGTTTGGCTCGTTTCGGTGTTAGTCTTATATCATATTCTGCTTAGATATGAGACGGGTTGTAAAGGACCGGGGAAAGTATGCAAAAGCTTGGCGTCATCCCTATATGTCCACTTATTGACCCCTCTCCTAGCTCGACCGGCCCTGGCGTCCCGACAGTGTGTGCCCCGGCATTAGCAAGCCCACTTTAAAAATTTCACTGTTTCCAGGCGGATGAGCACATCATGTTTAATAAAAAGGATACTGCCTACTCTA